>JAQZBX010044500.1:0-21341 GCA_029593785.1 Cabassous unicinctus
CCATTTTATGCTTAATATCTTTTATTTCTTTAGCCTTGCTTTCCTTCAATTCCATGATTTTATTTAGGTATTTGTATGAACCTCATTGATTAGCTGTTTCAATTCCCATTTGTCATCTGGTGCTTTGATTTGTTCCTTTGCCTGAGTCATAACTTCTTTTTACTTGGTGTGGTTTGTAATTTTTTTGGTGATGTCTATGCATCTGAATCTGATGTTGAGTTTACTCTCACATTTAGTTTGTCTCTCTTGCCAGGGATTTACTGCTAAGTAACTGTGTGCTGCCACTGTTCTTTGACTCTTGGTTCAACTCATTCTAAATATTTAGAATTGCCCCTGTTTAACTGCTCAAACCAGGGTTAAGGATCCAGTGATAGGGTGCAGGCCACTTTGCAAGTACCTTGGAGAGGGGGGCAGTAAAGCACCTATTTGTCTCTTTTATATATTTATTATTTTTTTTTCCATTTTCATTCACTTTTATGGTCTGTCAGCAGATGGCACTCTTTGACACACTTCTCAGCTTAGACCCTAGCTGCTAGGGGGGATTGCCCTCAAAGCAACTCCTTGAGCAGGTGGGTGGTGTAGAAACAATGTCCTCAGGGCTAGCTAAGTGTCACAAATAAACTTTCCCAGAAGCTGTCCTCCAAAATTGGCCAGGCACACCCTCCCTCCATCTGTCTCCTCAGCAACAGTCCAAGGCAGTATGGAAGGTGTTTGAGAAAGCAAAGTATCTTTAGCTCCTTTCTGGCTCTCTTTTTAAACAATGCCATGGCCCCAATGCAATGGCTCCAACTGCATTGGAGGGAACTGCTTCTCCTCCAGTGCAGCAGACCAAGTTCACTGGTCAAAATCTGAATTTGCTATAGGCCATGTTCCTCAGGAAGAGGACTCCTGCTACCCCCTCAGTCCTTAGCCACCGCAGTCCATAGCTCCTGCAATCCACAGGTTGCTATTTGATGCATAGGTCCTTTGATCCTAAGGAATTTGGTCTCAAGATTGCAGCATCACCTTTATGAGTATTTATGGTCTGTGGCCTGCCTTCCAAATTTCATACTTGCCAGTCTTCACAATAGCCTGAGTCAAGAGCTTATTATAATTATTTTAATATATATGTATACATCTGCACATGTGCATACCTGCACAAATGCACACACATACACTTATGTGTGTGTATATATATTTATACTACAGAATAAAATGCAGTTAAGCATCAATTGGGAGAATTGGTGTTATCTACATCTACGTATTTAGATCCTCCAAATTGTGGTTCTTTTATAAATCATAAGATTATATTGGGATTATTAATTTACCCTGCCATGCAGTGTTAAATTACGTTACTCTGGCAAGTTGATTGAGTTAATAAATTAACACATTCTAATTTTATAATACATAATATTGTCTTAATGTTATTGAGGAAATGTCTAAGCACAGAATTTAGTCAATATGTGTCTGTAAAACATGATGACTTCTAATAAATTTTCCATATTCTACTCCATAAACATGGAATTGCTACAGTTGTCAATTTATTTATAAGTATAAAAATAAACTACATCCATAATATTGTAATGTTTTTGCAGCAATACCAAAGGAGACATTATATCAATTTTAAGGGACAACAATAGGGGGGGGTGGGTATAATATTCTTCCTTTTGGAGTAATGAAATCTTTCTAAAATTGAGTTGATAACAGCACAACTCTGTGATGACTGTAACAGCCAGAGAGTGTGCACTTCTAATGGACAGTACAAAGCATCCTGTGGTGGAAGATGGACTGTGATTAGCTGAACAAATACGAGAATATTTTTTCATGCACTATAACAAGTATATAATGCAAATACACAATGTTAATAAGCAGGTGGTTTGGGGGGAAATACACTAAATGATAGACATTATCTATAGTTAGTAGTAATATTTTGACAATGCTCCTTCATAGTTTGTAAAAATTGTTTCACAAAAATGAAAGATATTTATATTGGAGTAATGTATGTGAGCCCTGTATGATGACATGCATGTTCACAACATTTGCTATACACTTATTGTTTATGGATGTTTGTGTATGAATGATAAACTTAAATTAAAAAATTAACAAAAAATAAACTACATCTCATGACCCTCAAAAACAGAAAATAATATGAAGCTTATATATAATAATTGAGGTATCCACCACTCTGGGAAATGCCAGGGAATCCTGCATTAGTCATTTGATTCTGTTGCTATCTATTATGCTTTTCATTCTTGGATGTTTAACAAAGTGGAGGATATTTGCCAGGACTGCAATATGATGGTTCACATATGCTTAGTGGCACAATTGTGAAAGGAGATTTGATCCTTCTTCAAAGTTTATTTGCAACCTTTGGAGAGAACAGACTTCAATATAATTTTCTAACTAAAATCAACACCTCAAATGTAAAATGCTATTTAGGGCAGCAGTTAATAAAAAAAGTATTTGTTATTTAAAATTGCAAAAATTTCTTGAGTACATGCTATGTTCAAGACATTTGTTAAACAAGGACTAATACAGAAATTCAAAAATATTGCCAACAAGAGACCACACTCTTGAGAAAAGAAAATGACACCATCTCTTAGTTGGTACTGAGTTCATGGATGTCAAAAAAATTGTTGGATGAATTACTTCTCAATTATTTTTCTGCAAATGTTGCTTTGTTTTAAAAGCAATATTTCTAACAGATGTGAAGAAATAACATTAAATAATGCAGTTAGTCATCAATTTGATAAAAATAACTTTTAAATATCTTATACAAACAAAACTGGTCATCAACTATGGTGCATGGAATATCCTAACATAATACTGTTTAAAAAATAAAATATCATTTTTCTAACATATGGCACATATGTGATGGATAGTCCTGTACATAATAATATCTATATTTATGTAAAACTATTTGTTAATAATCATGAAATTCAATCCAGGAGTTTTAAATATGGATGATTATTCTATCTTCCCAAGATTTTTAACATTAGATAACATTTGAGTTTTTTATGCCTAAAAGTAGACAGAAATAGAAGTAGTGCAGTTTTTGACAAGATATAGAATCTCTAATTTCATACAATAAAGTCTGCTAGAGTGAATAATAAATCACTTAATTTCACTAAGGAAAATGCTTTGATATAGCAGGATGGAGATTATTAAGACCAGGGAGGAATCTATTACACCTGCTAAATTTTGGATTAAAATATCAAATCAGAGGTATTATGTTATATACTTAATATCACAGAATCATCATTCATAATGAGAAAGATATATTGTATATCTTACAATTGTATTCTTATTTCCACTACTTCATATTGCTACTGAGTTTCCACAGGAGGTTTCTCTGAGCTGCTTTGATATCCTTGTTCCTCAGGCTATAAATAATGGGGCTCAGAGTGGGAGGTACTACCAAATACAACACAGACAGCTTTAAGTCCAGGAGAGTGGGGGACTCCGGCACTGGCTTCAGATAGGTAATTGCTCCTGTCAGGAGAAATGTGGTCACAACTATAAGATGGGGCAGGCATGTGGAAAAAGCTTTTGACTGGCTTTGTAGAGATGGGATGCTTAGTACGGTATTGAAAATATAGACATATGAGATAACAATGGCAAGTAAACAAGAAAACCATAAAATATTTTCAATTGCTACACTTACATCAATAATAATGTGTGCCTCAGAGCAAGAAATCTTTAATAATGAAGGGACATCACAGAAAACCTGATGAACATTTCTAGAGCCACAGAATGATAAAGAAATTTGCCAGCTGAGTATAAACCACCAAATAATCCTCCAAGGAACCAGGAGACAGCTGCCATCGTCACACAGGATCCCCTGTTCATAATGATGTCATAGTTTAGTGTGTGGCAATTGGCCACATAATGGTCATAGGACTTGGCCATGAGGATGAATACTTCTGACCGGCAAAGTGAATCACCAACAAGACTTGTAAGATGCAACTCAGGAAAGAAATGGTGCTTCTGTTGGAAAGAGAGTTGAGAACAGATTTTGGGACTATGACAGAAATCAGACAAAGATCTAAAAGAGACAAGTTCTTTAGGAAGAAGTACATGGGAGTGTGAAGGCACAGGACTAGGGTGACAAGGGCAGCAATGAGAATATTGCCCACAAGTGTAGCTAAGTAAATGAACAAAAGGAGAAAGGCATGCAGGATCTGGAGCTCCCTGGTGTCAGAATTCCATGAGGAAGAATCCAATCACCACTGTGTGGTTGGTCATGTCCTTGACTCTATTGTTCCCCCTGAGGGAAAAAAGAAATTTAGTAACATTAATGGGTTTTCCTGAAGCTGTACTCTTTGCAGAAAACAGATTTATTATTTGAAAACTCTTTCCATGATACATTTTTCAGGAAACATATTTTTCAGAAAAGTCACTCTGTCATTTTGCATTGCCTGTGGACTTTTGAGTGATAGCAAATAGTTTATGTGTGGTCTCTCTCGATGACAAAAGATGGTGATATTGCCTCATTTCTTTACTTACAATATTGTCAAATAAAAACAAATCTGTGTGTGGGGGGAGAGACTATATTTACCAGCAATACTGTAATATTCTTGCATCATTGCCAAAGTTGTATTGTGTTAACAATAGGGGATATGAAAAAGATACACCAAACTTATGCTACAGACCACAGTTACTGGCAATATTCTGCTGATATTATCTCAAATCCACAAATGTTTCACAACAGTGTAGTGTGTTGATGGAGGGGTGATATATGGGAATTCCACATATGTGCATGATTGTTTTGTAAGTTCACAACATCTTTGATAAAAATAGATTTTTAAAAAAGCAAATCTGTACTTGGTAAGGAAAGACTTTATCTAAAACAGCTGCAAGTATCTCGAATTGAGCAAAAGAGTTTTTCTTTCATACAGAGGAAAAAATAAGAATAGAAAGAACCTGATGTAGACAATTAGGATGAAATATCACATGATGAGATAGGAGATCAGAGAATATTTTATGCTGATGACAGCCTATTCTTTAAGAAAGGACCACAAGGAGGGACTAGATGCTGGCCTTAGCTGAGGATGAGCCATTATTTGGGAAAATGGGGAGATGAAAAAACCTTATCCAAACTTTCATTAACAACAATTTTGTTCTGATTGATGAGTGGGAACAAGCTATTCAGGTAATCATTTATGAAGTAAATAATCATAATTTGGAGGGACTTGTCATAGAAAAACAAGGCAGGCATCCATAAGACTTATTTAAGTCATATAAGGAAAGGTGGCTCTTTTTGGTAAAATGTGTATGGAAGGAAGATTTCTTAACCATTACTGTTGTCCATGATCACAGGGATCATGTAAATTTCAACATTGTCAATACTTACTGTATTAGTCAGGGTTCTCTCGGGAAACAGAATCAACAGGAGATACCTGTCAATAATATGAAATTTTAAAAGAGTCTCTCACATGACTGTGGGGATGCACAAGTCCAGGTTTCACAGGAAGGCTGCAAACCATGGGATCTGATGAAAATCTGATGAAAGGTCCTTGATGAGTTTCTGGGAGAAGTTGCCTGTCGAACAACAAGCTGGGAAATTCTCTCTGAATGTTGAAATCACTTCCCCTTTTAAGGCATTCAACTGATTGGATAAAAGCATCACCCATTGATGATGTAATCTCCCTGATTGATGCAGATGTAATCAGCCATCCATGCAGTAAACTCACTGGTGATCAAATTCCATAAATGCTCTTGTATTACAATTAGCCCAGTGCTTGCTGGAACAAACACCTGGAAACAATTACATGGTCCAGTTGACACATTAAACTATCCATCACAGTACTCCTTTTGTCAACTCAGCAGTCATACACATTACCCTAAACCATAATCCTGGTTATGGGAAAAACAGCACCATAGAGAGGATGCTGATTCAGAGCATACACAGCCTCTTGGAGAACATTGCCTCAGCCCTGCAAGGTATTTCCACCCAGCTGGCACTGTAATTGAGTCTTCAAAAGGCCATTTCACCATTCTATTAATCCAGCTGCTTCAGGGTGATGGAGAACATGGTAAGACCAGTGAATTCAATGGGCATGTCCCCATTCCCACACATAATTTGCTGTGAAATGGGTTCCTTGATCAGAAGCAATGTTGTGTGGAATGCCATGGTCATAGATAAGACATTCAATAAGTCCACGGATGGTACTTTTGGAAGAAGCATTGCATGCCAGAAATGCAAACCCATAGCTAGAGTATGTGTCTATTCCAGTTAAAAGAAATCACTGCCCTTTCCATGGTATAATTGGCCCAATATAGTCAACCTGCCACCAGGCAGCAGGCAGGTCACCTCAAGGAATGGTGCCATATCAGGGACTGAGTGTGGGTCACTGCTGCTGGCAGATTGGGCATTCAGAAGTGTCTGTTGCCAAGTCAGCCTTGGTGAGGGGAAGTCCATGTTGGTGAGCCCATGCATAACCTCCATCCCTACCTCCATGGCTACTTTGTTCATGAGCCCATTGGGCAATGACAGGAGTGGCTGGGTGTATTAGTCAGCCAAAAGGGTGCTAATGTGAAATACCAAAAATGTGTTGGTCTTTATAAAGGGTATTTATTTGGGGTAGAAGTCCACAGATACCTGGCCATAAAGCGTTAAGTTTCTTCTCTCACCACAGTCCATTGCCACGTGTTAGAGCAAGACAACTGCTGACGTTTGCCAGGATTCAGGCTTCTTGGGTTCCTCTCTTCTTGGGGCTGTGTTTCTCTCTGGCCTTAGCTCCTGCTTCCTCCACAAGGTCAGCTGTAGACAATCAGGCCAAGGGCTCACTTCTCTTCTCCTGGGGCCTTCTTTCCAACATCAAACTGCTTCTCAAAACAGCTTCTACTCTGTTCTCTGCCTTGCCTTTTATATTTGATTCCCCACCCACCAAGGGGTGGGGCTCAATGCCCTACTGACATGGCCCAGTCAATGCCCTAATCATAATTTAATCATGCCCAGATTAACAGGTCAGTTTACAAGCATGATCAAATTATATTTTTGGAATTCATTATTACATCAAACTGCCCAAGGGCCACATTCCACCCTCTGAATTCCAAAAATACATTACAATATTTAAAAAAACTTAAATCAGTAACAATCCAAGTACAAAATCATATCAAAATCATTTTAAAGAAATACAGTTGGTCTTCAGGCAAAATCGCATCTGCTGTAGACCTCTGAAACTTCAAAAACCATTAAACTGCTTCCAATACACAAATGGAAAGACAAAGGATAAACATTTTCATTATCATAAGGAGAAATGGGGATGTTAAACATGAGTCATGAATCCTTTACAGTTCAGTAAACCTGCAGGGCATCCTCCATTCAATTTCAAAGTCTGAGAGTCATTTTTAAGATGATGGTTTCTTCTCTTTGGGGCCACATGGGGAGCCACCCTTTCCACAGGCCTGCTCAATGGCCGCTTTCTTGCTTCCACCCTCATCAATCATCTGGGTGTCAGCCAAGCTCCAGACCTCACCCTCCAAGAGTGTTGGGGTGATTGCCACACCTTACCCAATCTTTGGGTTAGAGTCTTAGCCTCCCTAGTACAGTGAGGTGAAGACAACATTCCCCCTAACCTTTGGCATGCAGGTTCAACCCTCTCAGAGCAATGAGTTGACCACCTGGCCTTCCCTAACCTTTGGCATAAAGGTTCAACCCTCTCAGAGCAGTAGGTTGACCACCTGACCTTTTTTAATCCATTCAGAACTGGTACATCCCTCTCAGACGTATGGGGTGGCCTTAACCACCCTAATCTTTGAGGAATGTGATCCACCCTCTCTGCACCCTGAGATGGCAAAACTCTCCCAGAACAATGGGTGGGGACATCCACCATCTCAACTGCTGGGGAAAACTCACCCTCTCTGTAGACATGGGTAGGGCTCTTCTCTTGGCCCAAGGAGATGTCTTAAGTCCAGATCTCTGCTTCCATGGTTTTCTTCTTAAAGCTGATTCTCCTTCAATCTCTCCATTCCATGTTCTCTTTTGTCCCAGCTGACAGTGGTTTTGTTCATACAGCTCTCTCAAAAACTTTGTTGGTTTAGCATGCAGGAAGCAGGTGTCCAAGCCATCAGACAGTAAGACTTTCCACAAGTCTTTGAGATAACTGCATCTTCAATTCTGATTTACAAGTTCCAAGTTTAGTAAAGTCTTCAAATAGGGCATTTTCATCTGGAATTTGATTTCCAGAAACTTGGAATTTCCGGAATCAGTTTCTGTTTTCTTTGTGCCCTGAAGTTCAGTCCTTAATGTATTTCGCTCCTCTAGTATTTTGCTATAAGCTGCAAGGAGAAGCCAAGCCACATTCTCCGAGTTTACCATGGAAAGTTCTTCAGCTAAAGGTTCCGGTTGGATATTTTCAAATTCTGTCTTCCATATAACACAAGGAGTTAATCTTGCTATTTTCTCTGCAACTTTAAAACATGGATCACCTTTCCTCCAGATTCCAATAATAGTTTCATTATTTACTTCTAAGGCATCATAGAAAGTCTCTTTAGTGTCCATATTACTATCAACAGTCTCTTCAAAGTGATCTAGGCCTTTTCCATCAAGCATTTCAAAATTCCTCCAAAAAATACCCCTTACTCATTTTTAAAACCATTCCACCATTTTGGTAATTACAAAAGCACTTCCCCACTCCTCGGTACCAAATTCTGTATTAGTCAGCCAAAGGGGAGCTAATGCAAAATTCCAAAAAATGGGTTGGTCTTTATAAAGGGTATTTATTTGGGGTAGAAGTCCACAGATACCTGGCCATAAAGCGTTAAGTTTCTTCTCTCACCACAGTCCATTGCATGTGTTAGAGCAAGACAGCTGCCGATGCTTGCCAGGGTTCAGTCTTCTTGGGTTCCTCTCTTCTCGGGCTGTGTTTCTGTCTGGGCTTTCCTCCTGTTTCCTTCATAAGGTCAGCCATAGACAATCAGGTGAATGGCTCACTTCTCTTCTCCTGGGGCCTTCTTTTCAACATCAAACTGCTTCTCAAAAATGGCTTCTACTCTGTTCTCTGCCTTGCCTTTTATATTCAATTCCCCACCCACCAAGGCGTGGGGCTCAATGCCCTACTGACATGGCCCAGTCAATGCCCTAATCATAACTTAATCATGCCCAGATTAACAGGTCAGTTTACAGGCATGATCCAATTATACTTTTGGAATTCATAATGCATCACACTGCCCAATGCCACACTGGGGAAAGAGGCTGAGCATTTGCCACAGAAAGGGTAATCTTATCCACTTGATTATTAAACTCTTCCTCTACTGAAGTCTCCCCCTGGTGAGCATTCACGTAAGACACAAATATGTTCATGTTTTTTGCCCACTCATAAAGGTCTATCCACATAGCTCTTCCCCTGACTTTCTTGTCAGCAATTTTCGAATCGTGTTCATTCCAAGTCCCTGACCATCCAGCAAAACCATTGGCAAGAGACCATGAATCAGTGTAGAAACACACCTCTCACCATTTCTTCTTCCAAGGAAAATGAACAACTAGATGCACTGCTTGAAGCTCTGTCCACTGGGAAGATTTGCCCTCACTGCTATCCTTCAAGGATGTCCCAGAAAATGGCTGCATTGCCGCAGCTGCCCACTTTCGGGTGGTAATTGCATATCGTGCAGAGCCATCTGTAAACCAGGCCCGAGTTTTCTCATCCTCAGTCAAGTGATTATAAGGGACTCCCCTTGAGGCCAAAGCTGTGGGCTGGGAAAGGGAAGGTAGCATGGCAGGGGTGGTGACCATGGGCATTTGGGCTATTTCTTCATGTAACTTATTTGTGACTTCAGGACCTGCTCAAGCCCTATCTCGTATATACCACTTCCACTTTATTATGGAGTGCTGCTGTGCATGCCCAAGTTTGTGGTTTGGTGGGTCAGACAATACCCATCTTATGATAGGCAACTCAGGTCTCATGGTAACTTGATGGCCCATGGTTAGCATTCAGTCTCTACTAAGGCCCAGTAGCAAGCCAAAAGCTGCTTCTCAAAAGGGGAGTAGTTATCTGCAGAGGATGGCAAGGCTTTGCTCCAAAATCCTAAGGGTCTGTGTTGTGATTCCCCTATAGGGACCTGCCAAAGGCTTCAGAAAGCATCTCCATTTGTCACTGAAACTTCCAGCATCATTGGATCTGCTGGATCATATGGTCCAAGTGGTAGTGCAGCTTGCACAGCAGCCTGGACTTGTCGCAGGACTTCCTCTTGTTCCAGCCTCCAATCAAAACTAGCAGCTTTTCTGGTCACTTGGTAAACAGGCCAGAGTAGCACACCCAAATGAGGAATGTGTTGTCTCCAAAATCCAAAGAGGCGAACTAAGCATTGTACCTCTTTTCTGGTCGTAGGAGGGGCCAGGTGCAAGAGCTTATCCCTTACTTTAGAAGGGATATCTCGACAGGCCCCACACCACTGGACACCTGGAAATTTCATTGAGGTGGAAGGACCCTGTATTTTTGTTGGATTTATCTCCCATCTTCTCTCACACAAATGCCTTACCAATAAAACTAGAGTCTTTGTTACTTCTTGCTCAGTAGGTCCTATCAACATGATATCATCAAAATAATGGACCAGTGTGATGTCTCATGGGAGGGAGAGATGATCAAGATCCCTGAAGACAATATTAGGACTTAGGGCTGTAGAGTTGATATACCTCTGAGGCAGGACAGTGAAGGTATATTGCTGACCTTGCCATCTGAAAGCAAACTGTGCTGGTGGTCCTTACTAAAGGCAATTGAGAAAAAAGCATTTGCCAGAACAACAGCTGCATATCAGGTACTAGGGGAAGTAAGAACCACTCCCAGTACCAAGCTGTATTAGTCAGGGTACTCTCAGGAAACAGAATCAGCAAGAGATATCTGTCAATAATATGAGATTTTATAAGAGTCTATCATGCGACTGTGGGGATGCACAAGTCCAGGCTCCACAGGCAGGGTGCAAACCAGGGGCTCAGATGAAAGTCTGATGAAAGGTCCTTGATGAGTTTCTGGGAGAAGTTGCCTGTCCAACAAAGAGCTAGGAAATTCTCTCTGAATGTTGAAATCACTTCCCCTTTTAAGGCATTCAACTGATTGGATAAAAGCATCACCCATTGATGATGTAATCTCCCTGATTGATGCAGATGTAATCAGCCATTCATGCAGCAAACTCACTGGTGATCAAAGTCCATAAATGCTCTCATATTACAATTAGCCCAGTGCTTGCTGGAACAAACACCTGGAAACAATTATCTGGCCAAGTTGACACATTAACCTAACCATCACACTTACAATGAAAATCCTAATTTCATAATAATGTTTTACATTTATGACATTGATTTATAAAATACTAAGTGGCAATTCTCAATTCTTTATTTATAAGTTAATTTAATAAAACTTAGCTATCGAATGTCAGTCATCTAATGTAGAATATTTCTTTTGTAGGAAAATGTTTTAAATGCAAATATATAGGGTTTAAATTTAAGCAACATGAAAATTGTGTATGTACTAATAATGAATGGAGAATGATTCATTATTTACTAGTGCAAAGTTCAATTCAATACAAACAATGAGAAGAAAATGGTTCCTTAGCTGAAAGTATAATAGTCACTTTTACATAATATGTTACAAATATATATATATATATATATATATATATATATATATACACACACATATATATAAATGAAAAACAGAAAAAAAACATAAATTAGAAGGAATGCTTAGAAATGTAATTGTAGTGGGAAATGACAAATAAAAGCAAATGTATTAATGGAAGACATAAAAGCCTAATTCTTTTTCACAATCAAGCAGACATAACAATTACCACACACTCCAACCCACACTTTACCCCTATTATTCCACTCACCCTATCTCTTACTTGTATGAACAGTGGAGGAATTCTTAAGAGAATGAATCTTCACTACAAAAAGAAAGGTTTTAATGAATAGGTAAATTTATTTTGACAAATTGATATTTCAAAGAATATGAAGGTTTCCTTCACTGAGAAAAGACAGAAGAAAGAATATATTCTGTTAAATGAAATTAGAAATTTTGAAATAGGAATTATTCGAATAATGTTCATCACATTTTTCTTAGCTAAGCCAATTTCTGAGAGAATCTATAATAGATTAGAGTTGTTTACAAATAGGAATGTATGGGGTGCTTATACCTTCAGGACTTATCAACTTCTCAATATTCTTGGAGATCAAATTGAAAAGATGCTTAGCAGCTTCTTTAACCCAGAAGAGCTCAAAAAATGATTTTGCCACAAAGCTGACCGCTTTTCTGATGGTTGAAAGCTAGAATAAATCTATAAGTGTCTTCCCTTCACTGTGTACTGAAAACTGTAATTCATTTTCATCCCTTACTTTTTGATTGGTTTCTCATGAATTTAGGTATAAAATATCAGATTTATCTGTAAAGCAGAAAGAAATCCAAGTCAAAAAAAGTTTAGTCTATATCTTTTTTATTATTTACTCAAACATCAACATTATTCTTTAGAAATAAATCTGGGAATAGGGACTGTGTGGGATCAGCAGATTTTTGTTAATAATACTCAGTGTGTGGTTATAAAATGAAGGCCTTACAATGGTACCCATTTTTTTCTAACCAAATAGATGCCTTAAATTGCCATCAATAGTACATAATCAAGTTTGAGGTAGCAAAACCTCTCAAAGAGCCTGGCTTCTGCAAATTGAGATCAACCAGAAAACTAATTTTAATGACTACCAATATTAAAATGTCAGCTGCTGCCAGAAATGATGAGACTAACTCAATCAATTGCTCAGAGCAACAAACAAAAAAAAAATAAAGGAAACAAAACTAAACACTGCTTTTTTCATCAACATCTTCAAGGACTTCCAGCATCCTGTCTTTCCTCCTTCCTTATAGATACTCAGTATTGTTTTTTTGCACATTTTCTCCTTCTTGGAAATTTTCACTTGTTGATTTTAGAATAGCATGTCTGATCTTCTCCGATGATGGTACATTTTTATGTTAATGGTAGCTGGAATGAGCGCAAATTAATGAATTTTTTAGACTTTCATATCTGTGAAAGATATTTGACCTTTCCACAAACAGACACAAGACTGGTTGCTTGCCAAAGATTCCAAAGATTTTTTCTGTGCATAAAGATTTTAACTGAATGTTAGTGATCCAAAGTGAAAGACATATTTGAGTCAGGATTGTGTAATAGTGTTAGTACTGGAGAAATGAATTTGTCAGGAGTAATTTCTTCAATCTTTCTCAACTTGTGACATCAGAAAACCTGCTCTAATTATTTGCCTACAGGTCCTTTAATTCAAATGAAGAAGTTGGATCAGATTAATTCAAAGGATTTTCCATCTACAATATCTTATACCTCTCTTGTTTAAAATATTTATTTAAAAAAAGCTAATGTTTCTGAACATTTATTAAATACCTAGTAAATGCCATGGGTTCTTCTGCATTCTTTCATACTTATGCATTTAATTAGCATTCAGATTTTATAAGCATTTTATAAATATATGTTATATTTCTTTAACTTTTCAACATATAGAAAAAAAGAGTTTTAAAAGGTTTAAAGATGTGGGAAATTTAAGGACTGTCTTCAGGTGGTGAGGGTTATCTATAGAACTCAAACATAACTGTCTCAATATCTTTAAATATCCATTAAAGATATTTGACCTTCAAAAATAAGCTTGTCTAAGTTAAAGCATAGACTATGGTTAATAGTACAGTTATAAAAATGTGCTTTTATCAGTTGTAAAAAATACAACACGTAAAGGCAAGGTGTTAATAACAGGGTGGCATATGGGAACCTAGTATTTTATGCATGATTTTCTGGGAACCCACAAATTCTTTAATGAAAATAATAATACATAAATTCATAAATAGGTTTCACTGAACCAGAATTTAGTGGTAAGACTGTTGAAACGTCCTTAAAATTCTCTTCTGTGTGTTTACGTTTTATACTGGTAATTTGGAATAAAAACTGTATGAGCATGGGAGATACATTTCTACCTCTAAACTACAAGACAGAACCTTTCAATATTAATTAACTCCTGTATAGGTATTATAATTGAGTTGTGGTAACCTTAGTCAAAATCTTCTAAATGATTACCATGTTTAGCATAAACATTATAGCTCTTGAAATTTAGGCACTGCATTTTTATGCTAAAACATCAAAAAAGATGTACAGGCAGGTGTTTAGACCTCAAAAGCACTTAAATGTCAATTTGTTTTGACACTTACATCTTGCCTTAGAATAGATTTTTCTTGTCATCAGTTTGGATGAGGACTGAAAAAGATTTCAATTCTTTCTTCATTCATATGAACCCTAATATTTATACTCACCAGTCAAATGAGAAAATCTCCTCTCTCCTGGATCTGAAAGTTTGCTTTCCTTTTGGAATTCTTCCGTATTCTGAGAGATGAAAAGAGAATATCTGTGAAGCCAACATATCTGAGAATGTCTTCTCAATTTGCTGAGTTTGCTGAAATCATTTCCAAATGGTTGCAAAATTTGCTTCATTTAAGGAAAAGCAAAGCATGGCAAATGAGTTCCCCAAGAGAGGTGTTAAGGACACTCTAATTGCTAAACTTGAATGTCAAATGCACTGAAGTCCAACATAAGTAACTCTTGCCTCCATTTACACTACATGTGCCTTCTCATGACAAGATAATATGGGAAACCCCACTGGGTCTCATTAAATAATAATACCAGTATCCACTGCATTTTATTGTCTGTCCCATTTAAATCTAGTAGGATTAAATTTACACAAATCTAATTCTCTGAGAAACTGAATTTTGTCTTATTACATTTTTATTTTTATGGGCATTTTCCAGAATTGACTTATTCATTGGCCCATATATAACTAATATGCAAATGAGAAACTTTGCTGGGGCAGGAAAGGGGGGGTCATTGAGAGTATCAGATCCCTGGTATCTACTTTACTTGAAATCCCTGGTTGATGAGATTGCATACACTAACAAGTTATGTAGGATTTAGAAAATGACATCTATTGTCCCTGTTCTTCATTTCAGATGTATAGACTAAGGACTACATATTTGTTTCATTATTCAGAAAATTGTTTTGATGCTCTGTGCAGAAAATTGTAAGAAAATGTTTTGTGGACTTGGCAAATTTTAATTGTTCTTATAGTACTACTCCACAAAGAATAAACAGACTCTTTAACCTGAGCCAGAGGCATAATTAGCTTCATAAAGAGGCTTTCAACAAAGGCTATGGAGATTATTGACTCCTTTAACTTAAGTGAAGCCTATAGCAAGGACAGAATGGGGTTGAATCCTGACTACCCTGCCCTTGCTATGCAGATTTCAGCAAAAGTGCTTGACCTGTGTTTTATGGTCCTCAGATATCAGAAGTAATTCTTTCATAGAATTTTGGGGGTATTAAATAATTTAAACATCTAAAGCACAGAAGCATTCCTAGCTGATTATCAACAAATGCCAGCTATAATTAATTTAGAGATGATAGAGAAAAGTCACACCATAAATCCTAAATTCTTTTGGTATATATATATTTATCTTTGCTGTCTCCTGTTGAGTGACAAAGTATATGCTGTTGAAAAGCAACATTCTGTACCTGTTACTATCCTTGTGTTATTCTTCTTATTAGATAGGATGTGATAGGAGGATGAGGTAAATTGCATCCTTATTGCAAGTCCTGAAATTTGGAGGAAAGTATATGATACTTAAAAAAGTGGAACCTTTATCTCCAAAGAGAAATCAAATATTAATTTTGATCTTATATCAACATAATTATAAATATTTTATGCCTTATAAGGTACTCATCTGGGCTAAAGATGATATTTTACAACTGAGAGCTATACAATCCAGATTGAAAGAAAAGGTACTGAGAAGGAAAGTCAGCTAAAGAGATGTCAACACACTCCAAAACAGGTGTCAGGGTCACCAAGAGAGGCATGTCTCACAACACTGGATGGAACAATGTTTTCTTTTTAGCAGAGAAGAGACAGAGCAAGGTAAGCTCACTAGTGGGAGATCAATTCCCCATAGCCATTCAGTCATAATCTGTGGCTAATGGAGGGAGATGTTTTATATACAGCAGAACTCTCTTGCATTCATGTGCTGCTGCAGTGGAGCAAACTCATTTCCTCCTTGCCATGGACAGATATAACCCAGGGGTATGAGCTGGATGTCATAAAATATACCAACCAGAGTCAAACTGTCCCCAGTGAATGTTTGCATATGTTTGAGACAATAGGGAAAGGAATGTAGTATCAGTCCCTTTATGTACCAGTGGATTACATTATATCCTGCCAGGATGACACACCTGCTCCTAAGCACAAGATACATTTTTTGGTCCCAAAGAATGGTGGCAAGTCATGCAAGGGTTGTCACCTATCATAGCATTCCAATCAAAAATTGTATTTAAACTATACACATATATGCAAAAAGTATCAGTCTTCCATGAATAGTATAGAAATTCAAAGAGATAAGAAATCAGAATGCATAAAATTTCCAGTATACTAAGGTAATCAGAGAATCAGAATGAGTAGGCTTACTCATAGTATTAGTATCCATTAGTATTTAGAAATTAGGAAGGGGGCATTAAAGCTAAAGTCATTCCAGATGAAGAAAGGAGAAGCACACAACAAAAACAATGAATCAAGAGAAACCCAGCACTTTATCAAACACAGTTTACTTCAATGACAAAGATTTTGAAAAATAGTGAAAAAATAAATTACTGGGTAATTAAAATTAAACAATTTTCTTGGAAAAAAACATTTTAGCAGACCTATGAGCAATACTGAATACATTTAATGTAGTGTCATTATAAGATTTTATAATTTAAAAATATTTTTAACAGGCATTTCATGTTACATATATGTTACATCAAAATATAGGGGATTCCCATATAACCCATTCCCTCCCCTCCAAACGTTCCCACATTAACTACATCTTTCATTGCTGTGGTACATTTGTTAAAGCTGATGACCACCTATTAAATCATTGTTACTCATCATGAACTATAGTTTACATTATAGTTTACACTTTGCCCCACACTATTTTATATGTTTTTACAAAATGTATAATGGCCTATATCTGTCATTGCAATGTCATACAGGACAAATTCAGTGTCCAAAATGACCCTAAGTTGCACATATTCTTCCCTCTTCTACCCCTCAGAACCTCTATTGGCCACTGCATTTATATCAATGATAAAAGTCTTCCATTGCTAGAATATTAATAAGTCTATAATAGAACAATAATGTTTATTTTAGTCCATTGTTCATTCCCCAATTTTGAGGATTTAGGGATAGTGATGCCCACTCAGTTTCTGATTGAAAAGGGACATAGATCTCTTGGGGCAGATGGATGGAACTGTCTTACTTGCAGATGTAGATGTTCTCAGTTTTTTGGGATGGGCATTGTTCATCATCATCCTTTTGTTAGTTGTACTGGATGAGCCCATTGAACTGGAGAGTGGGTATTGGCTGTAACATTGCTGAGATTCAAGGCTCAACTGGCATATGAACAGACCAAATATTTAAGCCTCTGGAACATATATTTAACCTATATAGTGCTAATTATAGGTTCAAATAAAGAAGCAGAAGAGCGATGTGTAGAGAAATTATAAATGTGTCTAACTCTGTTACATTAGGGAGCATAAATTCAAAAGAAAAGCCCACTGACAGGACACTGAATTCCGGAGCTGTCTGCATTGCTTATAGTGTCAAAATTTCTCTAGATTCCTCAGGAACCCCACTATTTGAGGCACTATTTACTGTGGCAGTCAATGAGATCTAGAAATAAGCTATAAACAAAAGTAGCTATACTAAAATACAGGGTGTGACATGATTTTATGTACACTACAGTATATACAATATTCGTGTCTGAAGAGGGTGAGATGAAATTTTGTGATGATAAATGTCAGAAACGTCATGGAGTAAGTGATGTTTAAGTTCGATTGCTTGGAACTAGGAAAATTGTAATATATGAAATATATGAGGATGAATTTGACTCAGAATACATGTATTTAATATGGTAGGGTGGGAAGTTTGAGAACACTTTTCAAAAGAGATACCAGATCATTGTGGCTAAGCATATAGCAATAGGGGGAGAAAAGCCTGGAAATTAATAAGCAAAATTTAAACTCAAATTTTCTGATATATTTGGTAAATAACTTATTAAAAAATATTCTGAGCCCCTAAATTTTCTTATCACTATTATTCATATTTTGAAAAAAAAAACATTATCTATAACCACTTCTAATGAGTGACTATTTTAAAAAATTAAGATAGGAGTCATATCAGCAATAAAAGTACAGAAAGAGTCATCAATTTTTCTGCCCTTAGCCAAATAATGGGCCAGATTCTATGATTCAGGGAATTTGAAACCTTACTTAATAGTTTATTTTATGTTTTGGAGGATTTTGTTCTAAGAATTTATTTTTCTGAAGAAAATATCATTTTATTGCTGTTACTCTTGCTTTTTCAATTAATGGCAAATATCCTTCTCTCTCATTAAATGCCCTCCCATTTCTTAATTATATTTGTGAATTTAGAATTACTTCCTGTAGAAATAACATTATATAGTTTATGATTGTGAATATATTTCTCTTATAATTTTTGCACTTCTAATACAATTTTATTTTGTTTGAAATTAACCATATCAGGGTAAAGGGTTTGGTGATTTGAGGTTCTCTGTACCCTCTGAAAAACATGTTCTCAAATATAATCCACCCTTTTGTGTCTGAGCCCATTATAAGTAGTACATTTGATGAGGTTACTTCAGTTAATGCTTGACTTAGGATGGGTTTTAATCCTATTACTGGAGTCTTTATAAGAGAATGAATCCCAGGCAGAGAGAGAGAGAAAGCCATAAGAAGCAAGCCACTGAAATCAGTGAAACACAGAAAAGAAGGGAGAAATCAGGAAATGTTGCCATGTGTTCTTCCATGTGACAGAGGAGTCAAGGATCATAAGCAGCCTGTCTTTGGAAAAAAAGCATCACCTTGATTTAACATTTTGCAGGGTTCAAAACAGCAAGTGAATAATTCCCATTGTTTATGCTGAACCATTTCATGGTATTTGTTAAGCAGTCTAGAAAACTAAAACAAAGGAAAATCCAAGGAATTACCATTTTTAAAGGTTTTACATGTTTTTTTCAAATTGGTTTCCAGATATTTTGTTCCTTTTTTCAGAACTGTCTATAGAATATGAATATATACCTTTCCTTAGACACTTATTAATTTTAATATCTAGTACTTACGCTTTTTTAACTTTTATTTTGATTGTAATAATATTAATTCATTTTTAAAGGATTTTCATATAGTATATAAAAATACTAAATACTTCTTTCTCTAATGGTATTTTTTCCCCAAGATTTAGTTGCAGCTTCTTTCTAAAGAATGTGGGGTATTTGGTGTGCATCTATTAAAAATTCATATGCTTCTAAGATTATCAACAAATTTTTAAGATTTTTCCTTTGGTATCATTTTAGTAGTATTTCCCCTATGTTCATTTTATGTAATTAAGTAATTATTTAATTTTCCACATTTCCATTGATACTTTGCCATGTTGAATGTTTCAGTGCAATGGACATCAGTAACATCAGGTAGCTAAAAATAAAGGGCAAAAGGGTTCCGTGATCCACATGTCGTCAGCACATCACTCAGTACATAATGCATTTCTTCTAGCTCTCCCTTTTCTTTTTGAAAACATAGGAATGATATTTTGAGGAGTTGGATTTGGACACCAAACAGTCTAAGTGTAAGTACCAGGTGTTCAGGGGAGTACAGGGAAATGTCAGCTGTCCACACCAGGAGACCACACCTCATCTCAAATTACCCATTAACTCTCTTTACTAAATATACTCAGGGTCACTCTCCCTCATTTTTTTAAGTGTTGAACTCTTTGCTCACTGCTACTCTAACACAGCTGTTTATATGACTTTTACTGATTTTTCTGCCTCCTGGGTAATACCTCCAGGACCCTGGCTTCTCAGTTTATTGTCTTCCATGCATGCAAGTATATTTTATTCCTTCATAACTCAGGTCACTTAGGGGATGAAATCAGATTATCTACTAAACTCTGATTTTAAAAAATTCATTTCTCCTGTTGGTCTCAATTTCAAGTAAGTTTTCATCATCACTCCCTAAAATTTCATCTAATTCTATCTAGTTCCTCTGATTCCAATTATTCTTTCATTCTGTTGTATTTGTACTCTAGTAATCACATCCTCTCTTCACTTTCATCTACCCTGCCAAGTCTTCAATCACCTCCTGATCCAGCTTCAATTCCTTGATTAATCATTATATTCAATTCCTTACATGAGACATCCACTGACATTTTCCTTTTTACATTTATCATTTTCCACATCAAATCCCAAATCTGGTAAAATCCAAGTACCAGCCTGCTTTAATTTTGCACCCACATAACTGAATGTGGCTGGAAGTAATAATACAACCAAGTTGACCAGCTTGAAACTCACATCATGAATGTTTCTTCGTAATGCCATACAATCCTATTTAATATCCCTAGTTTATTCAGCCCTGTATTAGTAAGGTAATGTGGTGCTGATGCACAGTACCAGAGCTCTTTTGGCTTTTAAAAAGGGTATTTATTTAGAGTAGAAACTTAAAGTTACCAGGTCCTAAGAGTCCAACTTAGGGTACCATATGAGTTACTTTCTAACCCAAAGTCTGTTTCCACATGTTGACGCAAGATGGCAAGCTATGTTTGTGAGGGTCCAGCCTTCCTCCTTCCTCTTAAGGCTCCATGGTCCCAGCTTACTCTGATCTCAGCTGTAGGTGGGCATAAGGCTCATCTCTCTCCCCAGGGCTTGTTTCTTTTTAAGCTCTGCTGTTCTGGTCTCTTCACAAGGTCAGCTGTAGGCTATCAGGCTCATCTCTCTTCCCAGGGCCACATCTAATGAGACTTCTCTCTTTCCTCACATATCTGCTTTTCTGTGTGTCTACTTCTCTGTATGAGTCCATTTTATCCCCACCAAGGGATGGGGACACAACCCTGCATGCCTTAATGACATGATGAAATCAAATCCCTAATCTTGATTTAATAAAATAAAAGTGAAACCTATGAATTTAATACAACCAAAAGGGTATCATGCCTAGAAGAACAGACCAGTTTACAAACATAATCAATATCTCTTTTTTGGAATTCATAAATAATATCAAACTGCCACAATCACATAACTTTCCTAAATGACTAGTTCATTTTCTCCTCTCTGCTAAAACTTCAAAAACTTCCAGGGTTATCCTCATTCTGAGTACCTAGCTCACTCTTTCTCTAATGAAATACAACCAGAAGATAATTTCCTCATGTTCTCAGGACTCCTCTTATCTCTTATATGTATCTGTGCCCATAATTTGCCTTCTTTTCTTAGGACTGCTAGCTCCCTTTTGAGATCAAA
>JAQZBX010044501.1:0-21340 GCA_029593785.1 Cabassous unicinctus
TGAGTGGGCTTGGTGGCCTTGTCAAATATCAGATGACTGTATATGTGAGGATCTATATCCGAGCACTCAATTCGGTTCCTTTGGTCAGTATACTGGTACTTGTGCCAATACCATGCAATATTGACCACTGTAGCTTTGTAGTATGTTTTAAATTCAGGTAGTGTAATTCCTCTGATTTCATTTTTCTTTTTCAATATGTCTTTGGCTATTTGGGGCCCCTTAACCTTCCAAGTAAATTTTGTATTTAGTTTTAATAGTTCATTAAAATGCTGTGTTGAATTTATTTGGATTGCATTAAATCTGTAGATTAGTTTGGGTAGCATAGACATCTTAATGATGTTTAATCTTCCTATCCATGAACAAGGAATATTCTTCCATTTATTTATGTCTTATTTGATTTACGTTAAGTGTGTTGTATAATTTTCTGTATAGAAGTCCTTTACATCTCTAGTTAAATTTATTCCTATTTATTTGATTCTTTTAATTACTTTTGTAAATGGTATATTTCTCTTGATTTCTTCCTCAGTTTGCTCAGTATTGGTGTAAAGAAATGCTATTCATTTTTGATATATTGTTGAATGTGATTAACAAGTATTTTGTTGTGGATATTAGCATCTCGTTTCTTTAGAGAAATTGGTCTGTAATTTTCCTTTCTTGTCACATGTTTGTTTGGCTTCGGTATTAGGGAAAGTTGGCATCATAGAATGAGTTAGAAAATGTTCCTTCTTCTTCTATTTTTTTTTGAAGAGCTTAAGCAGGATTGGTGTTGGTTATTTCTGGAATGTTTGGTAGAATTCACTTGTGAAGCTGTCTGGACCTGGGCTCTTCTTAGTTGGGAGGTTTTTGATGACTGAGTCTATCTCTTTACTTGTAATTGGACTATTAAGTTCATGAATTTATTCTTCAGCAATGTAGGCTACTTGTGAGTTTCTAAGAATTTGTCCATTTCCTCTAAATTATCAATGTTTTTGGCATATAAATTTTCAAAATATCTTCTTATGATACTCCGTATCTCTGTGGGGTCAATGTTGATATCACGTTCCTCATCTCTTATTTTGTGTATTTACATCTTCTCTCTTTTCTTCTTTGTTAGTGTAGCTAAGGGTTTGCCAATTTTATCGATCTTCTCAAAGAACCAGCATTTGATTTTATTAAATTTTTTTTTAGTGCTTTCTTATTTTCTATATTATTTAGTTCTACTCTAATCTTTGTTATTTCCTTCTTTATGCATCCTTTGGGGTTAGTTTGTTTTTGTTTTTTCCAATTCCTCCAGGTGTGAAGTTAAGTTTTCAATTTTAGTTCTTTCTTCTTTTGTGATATATGTATTTATGGCTATGAGTTTCCTCTCAGTACAGTTTTTGCTGCATACCATAAGTTTTGATATATTGTGTTGTATTTTCATTCATTTCAAGGTAGATACTCATTGCTTTTGAGATTTCCTCCTTGACCCACTGTTTGTCTAAGAGTGTTTTATTTAACTTCCATATCTGTGTGCCTAATCTGGTTCTCTGTCCCTTAGTGATTTCCTATTTCATTCCATTGTGACCTGAGAAATTACTTTGCACAATCTCAATCTTTCTTAATTTCATTGAAATTTCTTTTGTGGCCTAGCATGTGTTCTATCTTGGAATATGATCCATGTGCACTCAAGAAGAATGCATATCCCATTGTATTTGGGTGTAGTGTTCTGTATATATCTATTAGGTCCAGATACTTTAATGTATTAACCAAAGTGCTTTCTCCTTTATTAATTCTTTGTCAAAATGTTCTGTCTAATGGTGGTAATGGTATATTAAATGCCCCCAAAATAATTATTCAGACATTTATTTCTCCACTTAGTTTTTCCAGTGTTTGCCTCATGTATTTTGAGGTGCCCCTCTTTGGTGCATGAATGCTTATGATAATTTTTTCTTCTTCAAAGATTACCCCTTTCAATAATATATCATGTCCATCTTTGTCTCTTACAATAGTTTTGCATTTAAAGTCTTTTTTGTCTGATATTAGTATTGCTTCTCCTATCATTTGTTGGTTATTGTTTGCTTGTAACATTGTTTTCCAGCTGGTTACCTTTAGCTTCCTTGAATCCTTAATTCTAAGGTGGGTTTCTTGCAGACAACATGTCTGCAAGACATGGGTCACATTTCCTAAACCATTCTTCCAATCTTCATCTCTTTACTGGTGAGTTTAATCCATTAACATTCAGAGTCATTACTCTCAAGGAATTACTCACAAAAGCCATATTTCTTGTGAGTTTATTTCTCTTTTTTTGACTTTATTTGTTCTTACACTCTCCTCCAGCTCCATCTCTCATGTTTTTTTTTTTCCTTTCAACCTGCAGAACTTCCTTTAGTATTTCTTGAAGGGCAGGATTCTTATTGGCATACTCTCTTGAATTCTGTTTATCTGTGAATATTTTGAACTCTCCATCATTTTTGAATGCCAGCTTTGTGGGATAGAGAAGTCATGGCTGGAAGATTTTTTCTTTTAGGACCTTAAGTAAGCCATACCACTGCCTTCTTGCCTCCATGCTATCATATGAAAAATCACCACTTAATCTTATTGAGCTTCCCTTGTATGTGTATCTTCAGTTCAAATCTGCTGTTATGTGATTCCAGTGTCTTTTTAATTTCTTGGATTGTGCCATTTATCACCATCATATCCATTATGTTTTTATATATGTTTATAATTTCTTCAATATGTTCTCTCAGTGTCTTCTTAATATCCTTAATCTCTTCCTTCACTTCATTAAGATGGTCCATGATATTTTTTTTGTCAGCTCTGATTAGTGTTTTTGGCATTCTGCATCTCTTCTTGGTTTTTAGTTGTACATTGGACTGCTCCATGTCTTCCTTCTCTTAGTATGGGTAGTGATTTTCTGTTGCCCTCTAGTCATCATTTTATCTTGATTGGTTTACTCAGTTGATTAGATTCTTTCTCTGCTCTAGAGTTTTATTTAGCTGCTGGTGTTGAGTTTGTGTTAAATTTTCTCTTTGGCATTTTGTTCTTCTTGTTCTATTTCCTTGTTGTTTCCTATGTTCCAGTTCTATCTAGAGCAATCTATCTCCTTGTCCAGCTCCCTCCAGATCAATGCCCCAAAAGCTCCCACTCCCTGGGATCCAAAAACAGCTCACTCAGGCAGGATACTAACCCCAATCAGCTGTATTTTGTGAGAGAGATGGTGAGCACCAAATTAAACTGATATCATCTTGCCTCAGCTCCTTATATATTTTTCAAAAGTACTCATGGAGCTTTCTCCAGGATGGACTAAATGCTGGGACATAATGCAGATCACAATAAATTAAAAGAATATTGAAATTGTACAAAACACTTTCCCTGATCATAAAATAGAATAAAGTTAGAAATTATTAACAGGCAAAAAGGTGGAAAATTAAAAATATATGGAGATTAAACAGCACATTCTTAAATAATTATTGTGTCAAGGAAGAAATTGCAAGGGAAATCAGAAAATACCTCAGACCAAATGAAAATGAGAGCACAAAATATTAAAAATAATGAGATACAGCCAAGGCAGTGCTGATAGGGAAAATTATAGCTTTCAATGCTTATGCAATAAATGAAGAAAGAGTTAAAATCAAAGATCTAACTGCACATTTGGAGGATCTCAAAGAACAGCAAGCTAAAACCAAAACAAGCAGAAGGAAAGATGATAAAGGTGAGAGCAGAAATAAATGAAATGAAGAATAAATGAAATGAAGAAATAAATGAAATAAATGAAATGAGCAGAGAAAATGAACAGAACTAAAATTTTCTTCTTTAAGATCAACAAATTTGACAAATGCTTAGGTAGATTAACAAAGAAAAAAAGGGGGAGTATGAAAAAAATAAAATCAGAAGTGAGAATTATATATTATCTCTGTCTCGGCAAAAATATAAGAAATCATAAAAGGATAGTATGAACAACTGTCTGCCCACAAACTAGACAACATTGAGGAAATGGACATTGAGGAAATGAAAAAGCCAAACTGACCATAGAAGAAATAGAAGATCTCAACAAACCAAATACAAGTAAAGGAATTGAAACAGTCATCATAAACATGCCCAAAATGAAACATCCATGATGAAATTTCTTCACAGGTGAATTCTACCAATCACTTAAAGAAGTACTAATAAAAGTCTTGCTCAAACTATTCCAAAAATTAAAAGAGAAGGAATGCTACCAAACTCATTCTATGAAAATAACATCACTCAAATATAAAAGAAAAATAAAGATATTATGAGAATAAGAAATAACAGATCATTTCCTTTCACAAACATAGATGTGGAAATACTCAACAAAATACTTGCTAACCAATTCCATAAACACATTAAGAATTCAACATAATCAAGTGTAGTTTATACTAGATATGCAAGGTTGTTCAACATCAGAAAAACAACAATGAAATACATCACATTAATAAATTGAAGAAGAAAAATTACAGGACTATCTCCATAGACAGAGAAAAGTTATTTGTCAAAATACACCATTTCTTGATAAAACTACTCTGTAAGGTAGGAATAGATGGAAATTTTCTCAATATGATAAAGTGCACAAATGAAAAACCCCAAGCTCACATGGTACTCAATAGTGAAACACTGAAATCTTTTGCACAGAGATTGGGAACAAGACAAGGCTACCCACACTCTCCACTGCTATTCAATATGGAGCTAGAAAGTCTAGCTAGAGAAATTAAGCAAAACAAAGAAATAAAAAGGCACTCAAATAGGAAAAGAAGAAGTACAAATTCACTATTTGCTGATAGTATGATCCTATACATAGAAAATTCTGAAAAGTCCACAACAAAACTACTAGAACTAATAGACAATTTCAGCAAAGTGGCAAGATGCAAGATTAATTTACAAAAAATCAATGGCATTTTTATACACTGCTAATGTGCAATCTGAGGAGGAAGTCAAAAAATAAATTCCACTTACAATAAAAAATAAATAATCAAATATTCAGGGGTACACTTAACCAAGGGTACA
This sequence comes from Cabassous unicinctus, assembly GCA_029593785.1. Lineage (NCBI taxonomy): Eukaryota > Metazoa > Chordata > Mammalia > Cingulata > Chlamyphoridae > Cabassous > Cabassous unicinctus. The sequence continues at coordinate 4,984 of JAQZBX010044501.1, forward strand.
AAAGACCTTTATTTAAAAAACTATAAATCATTGCTAAAAGAAACCAAATGTGATCTAAATAAATTGAAGGCTATTCTCTGTTCATGCATTGGAAGAATAAATATCATTAAGATGTCAATTCTAATCAAACTGATATAGAGATTTAATGAAATTTTGGTAAAATTACAACAAACATTTTTGTAGAATTGGAAAAGACAATTGTAAAATTTATCTCAGAGAGAAATGTTACTGACTAGCTAAAAAACATATTTAAAAAGAAGAACAAATTTAGAGGACTCTCCCTTCCTGACATTAAGGCATGTTTTCTAACTACAGTGGTAAAAACAACATAGTACTGGCATAAAGCCAGACACATTGACAAATGAAATTGAACCGAGAGTCTGAAATACACACTTTCACATTGGTCAAGTGATTTTTGTCAAGGCTGAGATATCCTCTCAGCTGGGTCAGAATAGTTTATTCAACAAGAGGTGTTGGGAAAACTGGATATCCATATCTAAAAGAAAGAAGACTCCTATCTCACAACTTACACAAAAAGTAACTAAAAATGTAGCAAGTACCTTAATATAAAAGCTAGAAATACAAACTTCCTAGAAGTACATGTAGGGAAACCATCATCCAGATTTTGTGATAGTTGGTGTTTCTTTGGAACTTCCACTCAAAGCATGAGCAATGAATGAAAAAAATAAATACATGGAACTTCCTCAAAATTAAACATATTTACATTTGAAACCATGTTGTTAAGAAGGTGAAAAAGCCATTTCAATGAGAAAAAAAATCTTTGGAAACCACATATCCAATGTGTGTTTGATTTCCTTTATATAGAAAGAGATCATAAACTTATAAACAAAATGACAAACAACCTAATTTAAAAATGAGCAAAAGAATTGAAAGAGAAAATACAAGTGGCCAAAAGGAACATGAATATATGTTCAACATCCTTAGCTATTAGCAAATGCAGATTATTTTTCCCCATACAAAATGGCCTTTATTAAAAAAAAACAAAAAAAAAAAAACCAGAAAACTGCAAGTGCTGGAGAGGATGTGGAGAAATAAGATCACCCTTTCACTGTTGGTGGGAGTGTAAAATGGCACAGCCATTTCAGAACTGCCATATTATTCTGAAATCCTGATACTAAGAATATGTTAAAAAAAACAAAGCAAGGACAGGAACTGATATTTTTGCATCAATGTTCACAGTGACATTATTCGCAAATGCTAAAAGATGGAAACAACCTAATTGTCCATCAAGTGAGGAATGGACAATCAAAATGTGGTATTTACATATGATGGAAAACTATTCAGCTGTAAGAAGAAATCAGTTGGGGAAAGATATGACAACATGAAAAAATCCTGAGGACATTATGTTTAGTGAAACAAGCTACACATAAAAGGATGAATAATATATGGTCTCTGTGATATGAACAAAATGCAATGAACAAAATTTTGAATAAGACTATGGAATTTAAGTTCCTGGGAGATAGGATGTGGATTGAGAAGGGGATGCTGATGTTGGATGTATGCAGATCAATTGTAAATATGTGGTAATGGATGGAGTTTATGGTAGCACATTATAATGAGAGTAACAAACACTGTTGATTTATGAATGTGATTTTGACTGAAACAAATAGTCTATGGAGGCTAATGTTAGTTTGAGAACAGTTGGAGGATAATATAGGGAATGCATAAGAGTGATTTTGGTGGTAGATGAGGATTGTGGATAATGTAAATGTAGGAATGTTCTTGTATGATAAGGTGTTAAGAGTATGGTGATACATGGGGAAAATGTAATAATTGTAACTTATACATTATAATTAACAAAAGCATTGTAAAATTTTGTAGGAAGCCAAAGTAGTGACTATATTAATTAGAAGGATCAAATAATGAACATGGGAGATATAAATTTGATTATGAATTTTTTCTTTTACATTTTCTTTATTAACAAGGAAACCTTGATTATGTCACTTAAGAATCAATCTTCATCTGTGTATTTTTCTGAACATAGGTTAAAAAATTTGAGTTTGTTTTTGAAATTAGATGAGATAAAAAGTGCTTGAACTGAACTTTTTGGAGTAATGCTTACATAATTTGTTGAATTGCCTTTTTCTATTTTATTCTTAGAATTTGAAATAAAGTTTGAATTAAAAAAATATTCATAGAGTGTTACATCAATGTTCACAGTAGAATTATTCACAATAGTTAAAAGACAGAAACAACCTAATTGTCCAAAAATGGATGAATGGACAAAAAATATATGGTATTTACATATGATGAGAAACTATTCAGCTGTAAGAAGAAATCAATTGGTGAAGCAGATGAAAACATGTCTCTCAGACTGGGCTCCCAGTTTTTGGTTAACCCCAGATATTCTCTGCAACAACTCCACATGGTTGTTCCTATCACTAGCCCTATTGCATAGGTGGGGAAACAGAGGCACAGAGAGGTAAGATGAACCTGCTGAAGGTCACACAGCAGGGTGGGTCTGGGCCTGGTATTCAACCAGTTGGGAAGCCAGGAAAGTTGCTGATGTCAGAACATTAAAGGTAAAGGAGGAACAGAAACACAGTAGGGTCATGGGTAGATGGGACAAGGATCTACCTCATGGTTTGGATCCCAGCCATGCCCTTTTCAGCTCCTTGGCCTCCAGAAACTTCTTTATTGTTCCATTGGCTTCATACCTGTCAGAGGAGGAGCAGAAGGTGCCGGTGTAGTCATTAGAAACAGTACCTGTGGCAGAGGAGGAACTTCTTAAATACTGGTTGTAACTAACTCAATGACATTTTAAAAGAGAAAATAGTAGAAATAAACAACAGTGACAATTGCACAGCATTCTTTCTAAGTCTTCTTCTCCCATTCTCAGAAGGAAGCCACCCCCACCAGAGGTCACATGGGCTGCTTCCAACCTGAGTACAGCTGTCTCTGCTCTCAACTACCATGGACTGCCCTCTCCCAGCCCTGCTCTCTTGTCCTCAGAGCAGAGCAGGGATTAAACTCATGAGGTGGTCCCACTGGCCATAGGGAATACAATATTTGAGAGCCAGAAGCTTTGAGAGGGTCTCATTTCCAGGTAATCCTGGATACAGGCCCAGCAACTCCCACAGTCTTTGGGTGGCCTATGAAGTCTGTGGAGGATTAGTTCCCTTACTTTCTTTTGAAATAATGGAAGGGTCAGAGGAAGGCTTATGCATGTTCTAATGTTCAGCTTCTTTTCCCAGCCATACTGAGGGCCTCCTAGCAGGTAAGAGTACCTGCTGGTTGGAGAGGGCATCATTACTGCTTCAAATTACTATACTTTAAAATTTGGTTTGTCTTGGTTCTGAACAAACAAACCAGAATTATGAATTTGGGACCCTCCAAAACTGTGGCACTTGGTTCATTTCCCCAATTTTTCTACAAACAACTTCCCTCTGGCCACATAATGGTACATGGGTAGAAGCCACATTACTGGCATTGTTTTGGCTCCACATGGCAAAGCAAAGCCACTCTGTGTGTAGACTGTCCAGTAGGTGCCAATCAGACAACTGCACCCCATGTGGCCAGAGGTTCGGGGGTGGGGTTCCTGCACTGGAACCACCAGCCCCATGATAGATGGGGAAAACTTAAGAGAATTGGGGCAGCCCATGGATGGGAGTGAGCAGCCTTTGGGGAGTAGGTTAAGGGAGATTCCTGGAGAGAAGAAGCTTATGGGGAACATCCTGGAGGAGAAGCACTCAGGGGGAGGAATGACCTGGGGACATCATTCTGGGATGGGGAAGTTGGGGAGGGAGCATCCTGGTTGGGGGAACAGTCTGGAAGGTGGGCATTCTAGGGAGAGCTGTTTATCAAGTGAGTAGTCTGGGGAGGAAGCACACAGGGAGGAGACAGCTTGGAGGTAGTATCATCACCTTTGTTTATCACTCTTTGTTCCTGGTTGGGACTGCTGTCCACACCCAAGGTGAAATCCTGCAGCTTTTGTTGAATCTCTCTGGGGCTCTTCAGACCCTGCAGCAAAGGAGAAGTGTGGTGGGTGCCTGGACAAGGATATGTGGAAGAAGGTTATGAGAACAGGGATCTCTAAATCGGCTATTTCCTCCAGGGCCTCCTCCATGAAGCAATCCTTGAGCTCTCCACTCTCCCATGCTGCTTCTCTGTCCTCAGTCTGGGGAAAAGGAGATACTAGCCACCTCCCTGTACACACAGAGGTGCACAGGAAGAGGAAGCTTGACTACCTGAAAATCTCAGGCTAGGGCTATGAGTCTAGGGCAAGAACAAGTCTCCTGATCCTCAGGGGCTCACTTGCAAGCCTCGTTCCTTCACAGAAACACCCAGGACCCTCCCCAAGCTTGACATACACCTTCATTCGCTGGAAGAGCTTTTGTATGTGTGGCCAATTGTTCAGTACTTGCTTCCCTCGGAGTTTCCAGGGAAGAACCAACTCTCCTAGTGACCTCAGCAGCCCCAGGCCCCCAGACAGTGCACAGTGAGCAGTCACTTGCAATTGGGTGAGCCTCATCTACAGTGCACTGAGGGTGCCAAGCAGGTCATGAGTTGGGCAGGATGGAGAGGGTAGGACCCAGTGTGAGAAAGGACCTGGCATAAGACAGGACATGGAGAGGCATGAATTGGAGTGGAAAAGAATCTGGCTTGTCAGGAAACTGGAGTGAGCAGAACATAGAGATGGTGGGACAATGAGTGGGCAGGTCCTGGAGTGTGGGGGTGGGTGGGAAATGGAGAGGTTGGGATGCAGATTGGGAAGGATTTGCAATGTGGGGGTCCTGGAGTGGGCCACCTACTCATCCACTTCTTTTATCTTTCTTCTCCAGAGATATTCCCTTAGTTGAGGTGTCTATAAATCTCTTACTTTGGACATCAGCCTCTCTAGCCTCCCTCAACCATCAAGCTGCCCTGAAATTCTTCTCTCCACTCCTGCAGTACCTCGCTGAGAAGGATCTTCTGCTGCAAACTCTGTACCCCCATTCTCAGTGACACACTCCAACCAGCCTGCCAGGCCATCAGCCACACCCATCTGACACCCCTCCTGGACAGACTTCATCTACTTGACTTCCAGAATGCACCATGCCCTTCTGATTTCCATCTTATCTCACCATCACACCCTCTTGGCATCATCTGCTAACACATCCTCTCCCCACTTTGTCCAGAAACGTCCATGAATTAGTCCCCTGGAGGACAGAGAATCATGGTATCAGGCCTCAGCTCTCTTTCTCCCCGGTTTCAATTGACTAAGATGGAGCACAACACAACACAAAAACAATGGCCAATAGCTCACAGCCATTGAAAGTGGATGACTGTTCCCACTGCTATACTCTCTATTTCTGTGTGTACTTGAAATTTTCCATAAGAAAAAAGTGCTGTACAGATATCTGTCTGCTGAAGACTTGATATCCAGATACTCAAGGAACTGCTCCACAGAGGTTTACACTGCATCTCACACAGCACACACTCAAATGGAACTCCAATCCTCCTTTTCAAAGTCTTCCTCCACTGCCTGGGTTGGCAGACATCATGGTGAGGAGACCTGCACTTAGGAACCTCCTGTGCTCCTCCAGGACTGGATGATATATCAGTCCCATGTGCCAAACCTGGCTCAAAACCTATTTTCCTGTGGCCCATGAGCAAAGAAAAGTTTTTATACTCTTTAAGGGTTGTAAACCACCTCCCCAACACACACAGATCATATATTGCTTCCACTGTCTGCCCTTTACTAGGAAAGTTGCCAGCTCCACTCCTGGATGCCAATCCTCTCCTGCTCCATGGCCTTGACCTGACAGTACCCCTACCAATGCCAGCCTAAAGTGATTCCATCCTTGACTGATGGTCCTCAGTCCAGCCACCATGCTCTGTGGGCCATGCTGTTGGAGCCCACACTTGACTGACAGATCAGGTGACAAGCAGGGCTCAGTGAGGTCACATTGTAGGCATTGAAGAAACACTAGCTAAGCAGATACTTGTTGATATCTTCTGGCTTACCACCACATTGGATTCATCTACCCCAATATCCCACATGATCTCAGGCCCTTGGCAATGGGGGAACCCTGTGAGGTAAGCATAATCTTACACCCAATGCAAACTTCTTCCTTGGAGAACCTCATGGGATAGTTACACCCCCCCACCCATGTTCTACCTCTTCCTGGGGGAGCTCATGAGGTAAATACAAACCCATGCTCAAAGCCTACCTATTTCTTAAGCAGAACCTCTGCACACAGATCAGCAGGGCCATGACCAGCCTCTTCCTGTTCAGACCATAGTGGATGTCATTCCACAGTTGCACCAGCTCCTGGCTGTCTCCCACTGATGTTCAGCAGCTCTGCCAAGGATAGCATAGAAGAGCCCTGACTGTGCTTACCTTCCTGGAGTGCAGCAGGAACTGGACCTCAAGCTCCCAACCTACAGGAAGGAGCCCTGCCCAGGGAAGTCATAAGGGCTCTGCATCTTATCCTGTTTGGGGAAGCATTTGGCAAGGAAAGGGCAAAAGATGGGCTTCTGGCTACATAGCTAAGAAGAGGAGGTGCACAGCCTATCAAAACTTGACTCATATCTGCTGTGAAGAACCTTTCCCCAGCAAGAGTGTCATCACGGCTGAGCAGGACCAGGGACCCCTTCTTCTTTACCCAGCAGTGAAACACCAATCAACTTGACCTTGAGAAATCTGCTTCTGTTAACTGAACTTTCCAGATAACCAAGGAAAAATGGTATTGTTGGTATACTGGATGCCATTTACTTAACTCCAACTTCCACCACGTTGAGCTTCCCAGTGACCTCTGCTGACCTTTAATTGCCCCAAGCACTCACTGAACCAGGATTCTTGAGAAAGATTGGGTAATGAGGCCAGAATAGAAATTTTCTCTTTATCTTTAGTGCTTGACATTCTGAGTACTATGAGTCTTGGGGTACGTTTGTTTGGATTTATGCTGATTGAGGTACACTGTGCTTCTTGGACATGTAAATTCATTTCTTTCATGACAGTTTGGAAATTTTCAACCATTATTTCCTCAAATAATCTTTCTGACCATTTCCTTTTTCTTCTCATTCTAGAACTCCCAGGACATATTTGTTGTTGCACTTCATGTTATCATTGAACTCCCTGACCTCCTGATTAATTTTTTCTATTATTTTCTCTGTCTGTACTTCTTTCTTCAGCTGTTCTATTTTGTGCATCACTTATCATTTCTTCTATCATTTTGAGTCTCATGTTGTATGCCTCTAAAGTGTTTCTGGTCTCAGCTATTATATCTTTAAATCCCATAAGCTCTGTTATTTTTCTATTAACATTTTCAAATTCTTCTTTGTGCTCATATGGTGTCTTTTTTTTTTTTCTTTTGCTTTCCTATTTTTATTTTTTTAAAGATACTTAGATTACATAAAGTTTACATAGAAAATATAGGGGATTCCCATATTCCTTGCTCCCCACACATCCCCCATTTTCCCACATTAACAACATCCTTCGTTAGTGAGGCATATTCATTGCAGGTGATGAAAACATTTTGGAGAATTGCAACTAAGCTTGGATTAAAGTTTACTTTATAATTTACACTTTCTCCCACCCAATTCTGTGTATAATGGCCTATATCTGTCATTGTAATGTCATTCAGGACAATTCCCAAGTTCCTTTCAACAATCCTGAGGATTCTGGGATGGTGATGTCCACTCTAACTCTAATTGAGAGAGGGCTGCAATTCCATAAGGCCAATGGATGGGACTCTTGCTTGCAGTTGTAGACTCTTTTAGTTCCTTGGTATGGTAGTTATCCATCATCACTTTTTTGTAAATTGTCCTGGGTGAGATCAATGAACTGGAGAGTAGGTTTAGCAACTCCATTGAGATTCAGGGCCCAGCTAGCACATGGACAGCCCAAAGATTAAAGTCTCTTGGATGTACTCCTACCAACTCTAGTACTAAATATAGGTTCAAAGAGAAGGGTAGAAGAGCCATGTTTAGGGAAACCACAACTGAGTCCAACTTTGCCACACTGGGGAGCATAAATTCCAAAGTAGGGTCCACTGTCAAGTCACTAAACTTCTGAGCTATCTGCCCTGACTATAGTGTTTGGATGTTGCCAAAGCCCTCAGTAGCCCTGCTATTTGGGGTAGTATCTACATTGGCAGTCAATGAGATCCTGCTGAGACGTGCATAAGTGAAACCTTTGGAATGACCTCCCAACTCACTTTGAAGCCTCTTAGCCATATAATATCATTTGTCTTTACCTTTTCTCCCTTTTGGTTAAGTCTTCTTGCTGTTGCATTGCTAGAGAATGTGGCAGAGCTCCCAGAATGGGAATTTGATATTTCTTTTGTTATTGTGTGACTCTACACCGACCGTGACAATGCCCCATGTACTTTTTTAAAAAGGATTTATTTATTACCCCCCGCTCATTGTTTTGTGTTTACTTTCTGTTCTGTGTGTGTGTATGCTTTTTTTCTCTTTAAGCAGCACTGGGAACCAATCCTGGGACCTTCCAGAGTGGAGTCATGCTGCTAAATCTCTTGTGCCACCTCAGCTCCCTTGTCTTCTGTGTCTCTTATTTTCTCTCTTTTGTGTCTCTTTTCTGTTGTGTCATCTTCTGCACCAGCTTTCTGCATGGGCCAGCACTCCATACAGGCCAATACTCCACATGTGAAAGCTCTCTGCTTGGGCCAGCTTGCCATGCAGGCCAGCTTGCTTTTCAACAGGGGGCCACGGGAATCAAACCCTGTACCTCATACATGGTATATGGGAACACAATTGCTTGAGCCACATCTACTTCCCAATGCCCTATGTACTTTTCACATGTCTATATGCATTAAAAGTGTGCCCAGGTGAGCCTTCTCCATTGTATCCCCCATCATTGACACCCCACCCCAGTGATCTTCCCCTGCCATAGTTGTAATGCTTCTGTGATTCAAATCTTCTCAAAAAATGAAGCCAATAAAATAGTCAAATACAATTAATAAGAAAATGAAATAATAATGGTAGTTTTAAAAATAAGAAATAAAGTACAAATAAAAATAAAAATATAAATTTGGGATAATAAAAAAGTGAAAATATATTTCTTTTTTTTTTTTTGACATTTGTCTTTCATCACTGTAAGATCTGTTGTCCTATATATAGAGTGACATTTTCTTCTTTTTATTTCCCCAGTGCTTTACTTTTTCAATTTTGTCTTTCAAAGAAGCTTTAGTTTATGGAAAAAAGTCACATACTGAATACAGGGGACTCTCATATACTCAACATCCTCCCCTTTTCCCCTTCCCCTATAAATAACATTTTATATGTGAATGGTATGTTTGTTACAACTGATATGAAAATACTGAAACATAGCTACTAACCATGGTCAAATATTTATATTATGGTTTACATTTTGGATCATATACTTTTTAAAATTTTGATGTAATTTAACATGGTCTGTATCCATCATAGCAATATTATGTAGAACACTTCCATTACCCTCAAAATAACCCCTGTTTCATCTATTCTCTTTCTCCCTCAAGCACACATTGGGGCATTCGGCAGCCACCAAACTATACTCCTTGAAGGACAACATTCATTGTTACTTGCAGCAACACTGAGGGCTTGACACAGTTGTCTGTCCTCCCTTTCAAGAACTGCCCATGTTATTGAAAGACACTCACCTCTATCTGAGAACATAGCAGTCCTGCCCAGGATGGGAGTCCACCAAATTGCTACTTATTATGTGGTTCTCCACCCCTTGATATAACAAACTATGAGAAGATTATCATTCACACACACCTTAGAAGTTTGCACCAGGTGTGCCTTGTCCTAAATGACCCCCTATATCCAACACCTTAATGAGTAATCTTCATTTGCCATATGCCCAAAAAAGCATTCCCAACATTGTAGCTTCAACCATGTACCTGTCAATCCACAGTGTTCCTCTTCTCTCTCCAGTTCCATGGACAGTCCAAACAATAATCCCCACCCTACATACCAGGAAAACCAGCACTGCCCAGCCCAATAGTATCATTGCATCAAAGTCATGCTCCTCAATTGCCTAATTATGCACTTTCACCTTTCCATAGATTTTGCCCATATGAACATCTGCTCACAACCTTCGTCTCCCTTTCTATTTCCAGTAAACTTATCTTCCAGACTCTAGCTCTGTGAGTCTGCTTGATTTGCTTACTTCATATCATGAGGTCTTGTAATATTTGTCCTTCTGTGACTGCTTTGCTTCACTCAACGTGACATCCTCAAGATTCATCCATGTTATCCCAGTGTAAATATTGTATTCCTTCTCACAGCTGAGTACCATTCCATTGTATGTATTTATCACAAATTGTCCATTCATCTGTTGAAAGGCATTTGGCATGATTCAAATTTTTGCCAATAGTGAATAATGCCACTAAGAACATTGGTGTGCATATACCTGTTCATGTCCTTGCTTTCAATTCTTTTAAGTATATACCCAGCAGTGTAAACGCTGGATCTTACATCAGTTCTATAGTTAGTTTTCTGAGGAACCTCCAACTGTTCTCCACAATGGCTGCACCATTCTTTCATCAGATCAGTACTGGATAAAGTTTCCCATTTCTCCACATCTACTCCAACACTTTTAGTCCTGTGATTTTTAATAGCTGCCAGTATAATGGGTGTAAGATATATCTCAATGTAGTTTTCGTTTTCATTTCCCTAATAACTAGTGATCTAGAACATCTTTTCATGTTTAAACACTTGTATTTCTTCTTTGGAGAATTGTCTGTTCAAATCACTTGCCCATTTTTTAAATGGGTTGTCTTTTTATTTTTCAGGTGTAGGATTTCTTTATATAATCATGTATTAGGTCCTTATCAGATATATGGTTACCAAATACTTTCTCACATTGAGTTTGCTGTCTTTTGACTTTCTTGTCAAACTCCTTTGAGGTGCTAAAATTTTTAATTTTACGGAAGTCCCTTTTATCTAATTTTTCTTTTATTGCTTGGGACTTGGGTGTAAATTCATGAAACCATTTCCTAATAAAGGTCCTATAGATGCTTCTCTACATTATCTTCAAAGGTCTTTATGGTTTTCATTCTTATATTTAGATCTTTCATCATCTTGTTAATTTTAATATAAGGTGTGAGATGGTGTTCCTCTCTCATTCTTTTGGATATGGCTATCCAGTTCTCCAAGCACAATTTGTTGAAGAAGCCATTTTCTCCCAGGTGAATGGGCTTCTTGGCCTTGTTGAATATCAGTTGACTGTATATGGGAGGCTCTATATCAAAACTTTCAATTTGGTTCCATTGGTCAGTATATCTATCCTTGCGCCAATACAATGCAGTTTTGGCCACTGTTGCTTTGCAGTATGTTTTAAAATCAGGTAATGTGATTCCTCTGATTTTGTTTTTCTTTTCCAATATGTCTTTGGATACATGGAGCCACTTACCCTTCCAAATAAATTTCATAGTTAGTTTTTCCAATTCAGTATAAAATGCTGTGGCGATTTTTATTGAGGTTGCATTAAATTTGCAGTTCAGTTTAGGTTAGAGAGACATTTTAGTGATGTTTAGATCATTAAATGATCTAAGTGATGTTAAATGATGTTTAGCTCTTAAATAAGTGGAATATTCTCCCTTTTATTTAAGTTTTATTTTATTTCCTTTAATGGCGTGTGTAGTTATCTACATGTAAGTCGTTTACATCTTTAGTTAAATTTATTCCTAGGTATTTGATTCTTTTAGTTGCTGTTGATCAGGAGAGATTTTTCTTAATTTCCTCCTCAGATTGCTTATTATTGATGTACATAGATGTTACTGATTTTTGCACGTTGATCTTATAACCTGTGACTTTCCTGAGCTCATTTATAATCTAGAGAAGCTTTTTCATAGATTTCTCAGGGCTTTCTATATACAGGGACATGTTGTCTGCAAATAGTGAAACTTTACTTCTTTCTTTCCCATTTTAATACATTTTATATCTTTTTCTTACCTATGTACTCAAGCAAGTAATTCTAATACAATGTTAAATAAGAGTCATTACACTGGGTGTCTTGTTTTGTTCCCAAACATAGAGGGAAAATTTTAAAATTGCACCATTGAATGTGATGTTAGCTGTTGTTTTTCAAATATACTCTTTATTATGTTGAGAAATTTTCTTTGCTATCCCTGTCTTTGGTAGTATTTTTATCAGGAAAGGATGCTGATATTGTTGAATCCTTTTTCTGCATCTATAGACTTGATTATGTGTTTTTCCTTCTTTTGATCTCTTTATGTGGTGTATTACATTGTTTGATATTTTAATGTTGAACCATCCTTGCAAGCCAAGGATGAAACACATTTGGTCATGGTGTATAATTCATTCAGAGTGTTTTGGAAAATGATTATTACTTTGCTGAGGATTTAGCATCTCGTTTCATTAGAGAGTTGGGTCTATACATTTCTATCTTGTGGCATCATTGACTTTCATATAAGTGTCATTTGGCATCATAGAATGAGTTAGGCAGTGTGCCCTCCCCTTTTACTTTTTGGAAGAGTTTAAACAGGATTGGTGTTAGTTCTTTATGGACTGTTTGGTAAAATTCATCTGTGAAGCCATCTGATCCTGGATCCTTCTTAGTTAGGAATTTTTATTTTCCCCAAAGATTAGTTAATTAATTAATTAATTTATTTATTTATTCTCTCCCTCATTGTTTTTGTACTTCCTGTCTGTTCTCTGTGTGTTCTTCTTTGTCTGCTTGTCTTTTTCTTTACCAGGAGAACCAATCCTGGGTCCTTCTGGTGTTGATAGAGGCTCTCAATCTCTTGCACCACTTCAGGTCCCTGTTCTGCTGTGTCCCTTATAGTCTTTCTTCTGGGTCTCCTTTGGTTGCATCATCTTGCTGTTGTAGCTCTCTGCATGGTCAGCACTCCTTGTGTGCCAGCACTCCTGCATGGGCCAGCACTGCTGCTCATGTTAGATCTCAGTGTGGGCCAACACTCCATGTGGGCCAGCCCTCCACTTGGACCAGCTTGCCTCAGAGGCCAGGTTGCCTTTCACCAAGAGGCCCCAGGAATTGAACTCTGGGCCTCCTATATGGTGGCTGGGAGCTCATTTGCTTGAGCCACATCTGCTTCCCAGTTGGGAGGTTTATGTTGACTAATTCTATCTCATTACTAGTGAGTGGTCTGTTGAGTTCATCAATTTCTTCCTTTGACAATGTAAGGTGATTTTGTATTTCTAAGAATTTGTCCATTTCCTCTAAATTATCTATCTTATTGGCATATAATTTTTCAAAATATCCTTGTATGATACTCATTATTTCTGTGAGGTCAGTGGTGATATTCTGTTACGTGTTTATTATCTATTTGCATCTTTTCTTTTTTCTTTCATTGTTAGTCTACTAAAGGTTTGTCAATTTTATTAATTTTCTCAAAGAACCAGCTTTTTATTTTGTTTATTTTTTTCTGGCATTTTCTTATTTCCCATTTTATTTAGTTCTGCTCTAATCTTTGTTATTTCTTTCTTTCTACTTCATCTGGGGTTAGGTTGTTTTTCTTTTCCTAATTCCTCCAGGTGTGCAGTTAGGTCTTTGATTTTAACTCCTTCTTCCTTTTTAAATATAGGGACTTACGGTTATGAATTTCCCTCTTATTACAGCTTTTGCTGCATCTCATAGGTTTTGATATTTCATGTTTCATTTTCATTCATTTCAAGGTAGTTTCTGATTCCTTTTGTGATTTCCTCCTTGACCTTCAGCCTGTCTAAGAATGAGTTGCTTAACTTCCATATATTTGTGCCTAATCTTTTTCTTTGCCCCTTACTAATTTCCAGCTTTATTCCATTGTGGTCAGAGAAATTACATTATATAATTTCATTCTTTCTGAATTCATTGAGTGCTGTTCTATGCTTAGCATGTGGTCTATCCTGGAGTATGATTGATTTGCACTTGAGAAGAATGTATACCCCACTGTATTTTAGTGTAATGTCCTGTATATGGCTATTAGGTCCAGGTCTTCTAATGTATTATTCAAAGTCTTTCTTTCTTTATTGATTCCCTGTCAAGATGCTCTTTCTAATGGTAACAATGGTGTATTAAAGTCCCCCACTATGACTGCAGAGGAATCAACTTCTTTTTCCAGCGTTTGCCTCATGTATTTTGAGTGTTTGCCTCATGTATTTTGAGACACCCAGGTTAGGTGCATAAATGTTTATGATTGTTCTTTCTTCTTGATTGATTACCCCTTTTATTAATATATAATAACCTTCTTTTTCTCTTACAATAGTTTTGTATTTAAAGTCTATTTTGTATGATATTAGCATAGATACTCCAGCCCTTTTTAGGTTCCTTGCTTGTAAAATTGTTTTCCAATCATTCACTTTCAGCCTCCTTGCATCCCTGGGTTTAAGGTGGGTTTCTTGTGTACAGCATATTGATGCATCACATTTCCTTATCTGTTCTGCTAATCTGCGTCTCTTGACTGCTGTGTTCAACCCTTTAACATTTAATGTCATTACTGATGAGGAATTATTTAAATCAGCCATATTTTCTTTAGATTTATGTATGCCACATGTTGCTTTCATTTCTCTTTTTATTTTTGTTGTTCTTACACTCTCCTCCAACTCTTTCTCTCTTGATTTTTCCTTTCTACTTGTAGAATTCCCTTTAATATTTCTTGAAGTGCAAGTTTCTTCTTAATATACTCTCTTAATTTCTGTTTATCTGTGAATATTTTGAACTCCTCCTCATTTTATTTTTTTTAAGATTTATTTATTTTACTTATCCCACCCCTTGCTGCTTGTGCTGCCCTGTCCATTCACTGGGTGTCTTCTCTGTGTCTACTTATCTCCCCCTGGCTGTGAGGTCTTGCCGCATCAGCCCACGGCGCCGCGCGACCCGGCCTGCCCTCATATGGAGGCACCGGGAAGCGAACCCGGGGCCTCTCATATGATAAACGGGTGCGCTATCCATTGCGCCACACCCGCTTCCTGCCGTGAGGTTGCTGCATCAGCCCACCACACCGCTCAGGCCTGCGTGCCCTCACAAGGAGGCCTTGGGACGCGATCCCGGGCCTCCCATATGGCAAAAGGGGGCTCTATCCACTGAGCCACACCCGCTTCCTCCTCCTCATTTTTGAATGCCAGTTTTGTAGGATAGACAATTCTTGGCAGGAATTTTTTTCTTTAACACCTTAACAATATCATACCACTGCCTTCTTCCCTCCATGGTTTCATATGAGAAATCACCACTTAATCTTATCGAGCTTAATTGTGTATGATGGTTTTCCTTTCTCTGCCTGTGTTCAGTATTCTCTTTTGTCTTGAGCATTGAAGAATTTGATAAGTATTTACCTTTGATTAGTCCAGGTAGTATTTATACTATTTGTGGTGCACTGTTCTTCTTGGACTTGTATGTCCATCTCTCTCAAAAGCGTTGGGAACTTTTCAGTCATTATTTCCTCTACCACTCCTCTTTAGCATTTCCCTATTCTTCTCTCTCTGGGATGCCTATAATACACAGATTTGGGCATTCAATGTTGTCATTCAAATCACTAAGTCATTGCTGGATTTTTTCTATCATTTTATCCATCTTTTCTACTATTTGTTTGATTTCAGATGTACTCTCTTCCACATTATTGATGCTTTCTTCCGCCTATTCAAATATGCTGTTATGTGCTTACAGTGTATTTTTTATTCCTTGCATTGTGCCATTCATTACCATCATATCCATTTTTATGTATGTTTACAATTTCTTCAGTATGTTCTTCTAGTGTCTTCTTTATATCCATAATCTCTTCTTTCATTTTAATAAGTTGATTCATATTATTTGTTTGGACAGCTCTGATTAGTTTTTCCTTGTTCTACATCTCCTCCTGGTTTTTAGTTTGTTTGTTGGACTGGGCCATGTCTTCCTGTTTTTTATTATAGCTTGTAATTTTTTGGTCATGTCTAGGCCTCTGTTTATCTTGATGGGTTTATTTACTTTATTAGCTTCTCTATTGTATGGTTTTATTTTGTTGTTTTTGTGTGGTAAGGTTTCAATTTGAGAATTCATTCCTCTTATTCTGTTTCTTTGTTGTTGTCTATGTTCCTATGTTCCCTTGAACAAAAGATTAGGGCCAGAGTAAAAGAAGGAGATGGGAAGAGAAAAAGAATAATAGTTGTAATAACAACATAATGTAGGAGAGGAACCATACAAGACTTAGGAAATAGAAAAATTATCATGAGTAAGAAGTACAGAGGGATAAGATTAGAAAAGTGGCATAGGAAGAATGAAACAAGGAAATATATACAATGAATTAAAAGGCTGGAAGGGGTGAGAAGAGGTTAAAAGAAAAAAATAAAACAGAGAAAGAATGAAGTTAAAAAAGAAAGTAAAGAGTTAAACGGAGTGGCTTAAGAGATTCGGCACCCTTCTACCATATGAAGGCACCAGGGTTCGATCACCGGGACCTCCTGGTAAAAA
>JAQZBX010044502.1:0-21334 GCA_029593785.1 Cabassous unicinctus
CAGGCCCATCCCTAAAGTACATATTAAATCAAGGTACTATTCATCTATTCAAGAATTGAGTGCCTACTATGTGCCCAGGACCATTTTAGGCCCTGAGGATATAGTCTCTGCCCTAATGGAGCTTGCCTTCTAGATGGACAGACAGAAAAGCCACTAAATGCATATTACAATATTAGTAGTAATAAATGTTATGAAGAAAATCAGATTAAGGGGGTAGAGAATGATGGGAAGTATATGGCTATTTCAGAATGGGTGACCAGGGAAAGCCTCTGCCAGGAGGGGCATCTGAGGAGAGGTCTGAAAACAGGGCTGGAGCAGCCATGCAAATTTTGGAGGCTCCTATATTTAGGTTTTGGATTGGAGGATTCTCTCGTAGAACATGCGTTTCAGGGCAACAGAAACCCAGCTTTGTTTTTCACTGATCCCCAGTGCCTGGAAAATGCCTGGCACACAGTAGGCATCCAGCATACATTTGTTGAAAGGATGGAGGACGGAGGGCCATGCCAGCACGTGCCATACCTGATGTGAGAGGCCGCTCTGCAGCACACTGTTCCTGGCAATTTCACACAGGTCACACGTGCTCAGCTTCCACACTTGTGCAGCAATTGCATATTCTTCCATAAGTGCCTCCTAGATCCCTCCCCCAAAAGTAACCGTATTAGATGGTAGAATAGTCACTGCAATGCTTCACATAATTCTAAAGCTAGACACATCAAACAGGCATTGCAGATTTAATTTTTCTTCAATAACTGGCATCTGGATAAACAACAACAAGACTTAAATTACAAACTCCTAAAATCTTGTTTGTGTGAACTCTCAAGTCACCAAAGAGAGAGAAAAAAAGACCGCCTACACATTTATTTGTTGGCCAGCACTGAGAGCCTTTTCTGTTGGAAGCCCTGAGCCCAGCAGTGGGGATGGCAGTCTCTGCTCTCCTGTGATAAACCCCCTGGTTAAGCACATCTGTAACCTAGGGCAGTGGTTCTCAAAGTGCGTTCCAAGGACCCCTCGGAATCCCCATGACCTTTTGGGGAAGTCCCCAAGGTCCTCTCTTTCTTTTTCTCTTCCCAGAGAGCCAAAGTGTAATAAGAATAACAGTAGTAGTTATAAAAATAGCCACTTATATTTTGAATACTTGCTATATGCAGGCACTATTTTAGACCCTTTGTTTTATTATCTCAATGAATCCTCACGATAAGGTAGAGGTAGAAGTAAAACGATAGAGACAATTTTGTCCCCATTTTTCAGGTGAGGACGAATAAGATACAAAGAGATTAAGTAACTTGACAAAGTCACAGAGCTGGGAAGTGTCAAAGAAAGAGAAAATAGAGAAAAGTAAAGAAACTAAATTATGCCTTCCCAGGTTCAAAGACCCCAAAGAGAGGGTTCCTGGAAGGAATACTTTCCCCTTACCAATGGCTTACCATTTATCTTCACTGGGCAGGACCACCAACCCCACCCCAGAGCAGAACTGAGCTGTCTGCTCAGGTCCCTGCTCGGGTTGGACGGGCCAGGACTGATGTCTTTTGGGGCACCACTGTCCCGTCCCCCAAAGTGCTCACCTTCGTGTAGTGGAACTGCATGGGGTCATCAGTGGAGAGAGAAATGTGCAGTCCCTTGTGCAGGAATTCTCTCAGAGGGTTTTTGGAATATTCAAGGAACAGACTGTTGTTGCTAAGAGGAGACATGGCAATGGGGATCTGAGCAAGATAGTAGAGATACTGCAATACCGGACTCTGAAAAAGAACCACCAAATTCATGTGACAAGAGCCAGAGAGGGGAAGGAGGGAAACTGGAAACCAGGGGTCTGGGCAGTGTTTGTACGTGTCCCCAACCAAGCTTGAGTTCCCCAAAGCCAGGACACACAGACCTCCCCCTTCCCCCACCTCTGTGTACGGCTCATGCCTACCTCTCCCCCTCCGGTGACTGCCCTCCTGCCAGTGTTTGCCGTGCTCATTCTGGACCCAGCTCAGAGCAGGAAGGGCAGCTGGGAGGCCCCAGGCTGACTCCACCTGGAGTCAGCTCCTTGTTTTGACCCCGAACACTCTGGTGGAGAGATGAGCCCTGAAAGGATGGGAAGGGGCAGACCTGACTGGGCTAACATGGGTGCCACCAGCAGAGACAGCAGCAGTTTTCTGAGGTCACACACAGAGAGGGGACTTGTGGCTAGGCCTCTCCAGGGGGCGTTTTATGCAAAAATTCCCATCCAAAATATGGAAAAGACTAAATGTCCACGTAGCATGTTTAACCGAGTGAAGAATTAGAGGTACTCTGTGGTCCATCAGTTGGAGACTGGCTAAGTCAATTATAAACCATCCCAATCCACGGGCCAGTCATCCAACAGCTTTTAGAACAAAGAGCATAGATACTATATTGCAGCACAGAAAAATGCTTGTTATATAATATTAAGGGGCAAAAAGAGACCAAGCTTCTGTGATCATTATGAGTATGAGCACCTTAAAAAATATGCCCTGGAAAAAAATGGAAATGAAAATACTAAAAGCTAATGATGGCTCTTTCTATTTTTCATTTCTCCATTTTCTAAAATATGAGTTTGATTGAATTTAAAATGAGTCAAGATGACTATAGCCAGCCTAGTCCAGGAAAAGTTCCCACTTTTTTCACATCAGTGGCCAGAGCAGGCCAAGGAGTGGACAAGAGCCCAGGGACCCTGTTCCTGCTCAGGAGACCTGGGACAGGACAGGCAGTGTAGGGTGGACCTCCACGTGTGTTTGGTTACCTTCTTGAGGAGCAGCCCGTGGGAAATGTTGTCAGCAGTCAGGAAAGCAGACACCAGGTGGGTGATGGAGCCAGCCTCGCCGCAGTGAGGGCGGAACAGGAAAGTTCTCAGACCTCGTTCCCTGTAGGAGAAGTGAGGCCCTGGGGTCGCCCTGCCTATGTCCCCACAGGCCTGGCGCCAGCACCCTCAGCTGAGGGCCTAATCTGCTAGAAACAGTCACCCAGTGTACCCCAGCAACTACTCCTCCCAAAATGTCAGAGGCCCAGACCGAGCTCCTCAGAACAAAGAGACACCATCTCCGGGGGAGGGACAAGGGCTCTAGTGGTAGAAACAGACCCCACCCTCTCCTCCACCTCCCTATGTCCCCTCGCCAGACCTTGTAGCCCAGATTTGTGGAACTTCAGAACAGGAAAGTCCATGAGAAACCATCAAGTCCAACCTCTTTATTATAAAAACAGGTAAACCAAGGCCCAGAGAGTGAAGCCATTTGTTCAAGGGCACTGAGCAGGTCAGTGGCAGAGCTAGAACTAGAACCCCCATTGCTAAAAGTCCAGCCAGGAATGGCCCCTCCCCAACACCAGGCCATTTTCTTTCAATCATGACCCCATTCCAAACCTCAACACCCACAAAGCAGCATTGGCTTAGGCTGAGCTAGTGAGGCCTCAAGACCCAGCCAGAGGTTGAAGGGATACTAGACCAGCAGGGAGGGGAATAGCTCAGTGTCCTGCTGCCCAGAGCATCTGAATGCTGTCCATGTGCACCTTGTGTCTATGTGCATATCAGTGGGAGCCGGTACATGTAAGACCATTCCAATGTAAGCTCCACGAAGGCGCGGATGTAGTCTGTTTTGTTCTCTATTTTATGTCCAGTACCTAGAACAGAGCCTATCATGTAGCAGATGCAATAATATTTGCTGAACGAATAAATGTATGTGTGAATGTTGTTGGCGTGGTGGTAAATGAACATGAATGAGTGTTGGAATGGCCTGTGTTTGCATGTGTGTTGGGGTGCACATGTACACATGTAGGTGTTGGTGAGCATACATATGGACGTGTGGTGTGCATGTCTGCATTGCGTGTAGAGTACATATCTGTATTGGCATGTCTGTAATGTGGTATACATGCATGTGTGTGAGCTTATGTGGATCTGTGCCTGCACATAGTATGCTGGGGAATGTCCATGTGTTTTGAAGTATATGGTCACGTGAATGTGTACACACAGACATGTGGATTGTATACATGCATATGTGTTTGTGTTTGCACGTGAATGCAAGTGTGTACAGAGGGTGGGGTGTGGGAAGCTCACCCACCTGCGGAGGTTGTTGAGCACCATGATGTTGGCGTACATATAGTACAGGTAGTAGCTGTAGGGCGGGTTCTGCTGACTGGTCCAGATGTCTGGGCTGGGGCTTTTGTCCGAGAACATGTGGTCACTGTGCTTGGACTCATCATCCACGCTGTCGAACCCTGTCACCTGGGCAGGAGGAGAGGTCCTGAGCATCAAGCTACGGAAGAACAGGCCAGGACTCTGGCTTGGCTGAGCCGCCCAGGGCTTAGAGCTGAGCTGCCAACAGCCTTGGAGTCCAGACCTCTCAGAGTTTGCACCTCAACCGGAGACCCCATGGTCTGGCTGGGGCCACGCTCCTCCCAGGGATGGGGAGTGGGCGCAACATCCATCCAGGGTTTCCCAAGGTACCCAGGAGGCCAGCCTGGAGGGTGCTGAGCACATGTGTGATAGTGGTGACAGTGAGGGGAAACCTAGGCAGGGCCAGATGGACTGTGAAGCAGCCATGCCCACAGCCCATCCCTCTGCATTGCCAAGGAAAGGCCCACTCTGGAGGGTACCCAGCTGCCACTTTCATCAACAGCAGTGGCAAAAAGCTGTAGGGGGAGAACCAGCAAGAAGGCAGCAGAATAAGGAGCTCCTAGAGTCAGCTTATGCTACAGGGCAATTAGTAATCACCCAGAGCTATCTAAAGCACCTGTTTGGGGGCTCCAGGAGACCAGAAGACCATTCTGCAACATCCTTGAAAGAATGGAAGGAAGAGACTGCCCATCTGCAGAAAAGATTCATAAGTAGAGCACTCCACACCACGGAAGTCAGTGCCCATCCTTCACTGGCAGCACAAGCCACCTGGGGAGCTATTCCACAGCTGGAATTGGAAGCTCCACTTTCCAAAAATGGGGGAGGAAGAGATAGTTGGGCACCAACTTCAGCTACTGATTAGTAAACTCAACTGGCTAAAGTATAACCCTAAGAACAGCTAAAGTTTGAACATGTCCAAGTTGGAAAGAGGCCAGTAGCTGCCATTTTGACTCCACCCCCAGCATGAGGAGAAGCCAGGCTAACTGAAAATCACAGTGATTGTAAGACTGGCTTCTTTCCATCCAGATTGGCCTGTAGCCCTAGCCTTGGCTTCAGCGCCACCTCTAGCAGGGAGGAGGCTGGCAGGTCCTGCACCAGCCTCTCTGGGTAACTGCAGGTACATTCAGCTGGCACTGACTGAATAGTTGGAAGTCTACTGGGGTAACTGCAGTCATTTTGGACCTGCACAGCATAGATTGCTGCCCACACCTGCAGCTCCATCCCTGCCCCAGGCAGGGAAGGAGGGGGCGTGAAGCTTCATCAGTCTCTCTGGGCAACTAGAGTCTAGGCCTGCACAACTTGGATTATTACACATGGCTATGGTTCTGTCCCTACCCCTGGCAAAGGAGAAAGTTGGCAGAAGATTCATCTGTCCCTTGGGCAATGCAGGCAGCTTGAGCCTCCACAACTTATAGCACCAACTACATCCTTGGCTCCTACTACACAACCAGCAAGAGAGAAAGGGCAAGAAAGCCCTAAACTAAGGAGAAAAACTGCCCCCGGAATAAATACATCTAGTAAGCCAGATGCCAAGACAACAACAAAAAATTACAGTCCACACCAAGAAACAGGAAGATATGGCCCAGTTAAAGGAACAAGATAAGCTTCCAGATGACATAAAGGAGTTGAGACAACTAATCATAGATGTTCAAACAAATCTCCTTAATAAATTCAATGAGATGGCTAAAGAGATTAAGGATATTAAAAAGACATTGGATGAGCACAAAGAAGAATTTGAAAGCATACATAGAAAATTTTCAGATCTTATGGGAATGAAAGGCACAATAAATGAAATTTAAAATAGACTGGAATCATATAATAGCAGATTTGAGGAGGCAGAAGAAAGTATTGATAAGCTGGAAGAAATGGCCTCCAAAAGCGAACATACAAAAGAACAGATGAAGAAAAGAATTGAAAGAATTGAACAAGGTCTCATGGAACTAAACAACAACAAGAGATGAGCAAACATACATGATGTGGGTGTCCCAGAAGGAGAAGAGAAGGAAAAAGCGGCAGAAGGAATATTCTAAGAAATAATGGTAGAAAATTTCCCAACTCTATTGAAGGACATGGATATCCATGCCCAAGAAGCACAACATACTCCCATCCAAATAAATCCAAATAGACCAACTCTGAGACACATACTAATCAGAATGTCAAATGCCAAAAACAAAGAGAGAATTCTGAGAGCAGCAAGAGAAAAGCAATGCGTAACATATAAGGGATACCCAAAAAGATTAAGTGCCAATTTCTCATCAGAAACCATGGAGGCAAGAAGACAGTGGTATGATATATTTAAGATACTGCAAGAGAAAAACTGCCAGCCAAGAATCTTATATCCAGCAAGATTGTCTTTCAAAAATGAGGGTAAGTTTAGAATATTCACAGATAAACCGAAACTGAGAGGGTTTGTAACCAAGAGACCCGCTTTGCAGGAAACTGGGTGTGCTACAGTCTGAAAAGAAAAGACAGGAGAGAGAGGCTTGGAAGAGAGTCTAGAAATGAAGATTATATCAGTAAAAGCAACTAAAAGTCTCAAAAGAGTGGTGAAAATAAAATATGACAAATAATACCCAAAGGTCAAAATGGTTGAAATAAGAACTGCCTTTACAGTAATAACATTGAATATTAATGGATTAAACTCCCCAATCAAAAGACACAGAATGGCAGAATGGATAAGAAAATATGAGCCACCTATATGCTGTCTGCAAGAGACTCACCTTGCAAGTATATTGGTATACCAAGGATACCAATAGATTGAAATTGAAAGGCTGGAAAAAGATATTCCACGTATTCAGTAACAAAAACAAAAACAAACAAAAAAATCCGAAGTACCTATACTTACATTAGATGAAATACACTTTAAAAGACACTAGTAATGAGCAATCTGAGGAGGAAGTCAGGAAAAAACATTCCATTTACAATAGTGACTAAAAGAATCAAATATTTAGGAATAAACTTAACCAATGATGTAAAGCACTTGTATTCAGAAAACTACAACTCATATTGTTAAAAGAAATCAAAAAAGACCTAAAAAATTGAAAGAACATTCCATGCTCACGGATTGGAAGACTAAATATTGTTAAGATGTCAATTCTACCCAAATTGATATACAGATTCAATGCAATCCCAATAAAAATTCCACCAGCATTTTTTAAAATAAATGGAAAACATGATTATCAAATTTATTTAGAAGGGTAAGGGGTCCTGAATAGCCAGAAACACCTTAAAAGGGAAAAGTGAAGTTAGAGGACTCTCACTTCTGGACTTTAAATAATATTACCTAGCTACAGTGGTAAAAACAGCATGGTACTGGCATAGAGACAAACACATAGACAAACGGAACTGAACTGATGGTTCAGAAACAGACCCTCACATCTATGGTCAAGTGATTTTTGACTATCCTGTCAAACCCACCTAGCTCAGGCAGAACAGTTCATTCAACAAATGGTGCTGAGAGAACTGGATATCCATAGCCAAAAGAAGGAAAGAGGACCCCTGTCTCACACCTTATATAAAAATTAACTCAAAATGGATCAAAAACCTAAATATAAAACAAGAACCATAAAGCTTCTAGAAGAAAATATAGGAAAATATCTTCACGACCTGGTGTAGGTGGTGGATTCTTAAAAGAGATAAGAGGAGGTCTGAGATGACTACTGATGCTTAATGTATGTAGAAGTTTTAACTAACTTCATGGTAAAAGTGTGGAAATGTATAGACTTGATGGTAACACATTATAGTGAGTAACAGCTGGTTTATAAATAGGAATGTGGCTGGAAAGGGTAGTCTGGGGATGTAAATGCCAATTGAAAGAAAACGAGAATAATCTAAGGACTGAATAACACAGTAAACCCAGAGGTGGATGAGAATTGTGGTTGATGGGACAGATGCAAGAGTGTCCTTTGTGAGCTAGAGCAGATGTACATCACTATTGCAGGGTGGTGGGAAGGTAGAGAAACATGGGAAAAATACAACTGGAGTGACCTATGGAGTGTGGTTAACAACAATACTGTAATATTCATGCATCTAAGCCAAAGATGTTCTGTGTTTATCTCATAATCTGTAACAACTGTTCCACAGTGGTGTGGTGTGTTGATGGAGGGGTGTTGTATGGGAATTCTGCACATGTGCATGATTGTTTTGTAAGTTTACAGCTTCTGTCATAAAAATATATTTAAAAATAATAATAGGGTATGTTAGGGGGAAAATACACCAAACGTAAGATAAGGGCTATAGTTAGTAGTAAGATTTTGACAACATTCTTTCATCATTTGTAACAAATGTCTCACAACAATGCAAGGTGTTGGTAGTGGGTTGATATATTGGAGCCCTGTATGATGTTATGCATGTTTGCTCTGTAAGTTCACAATTTTTTACTCTTATTGTTTATGTATGTTCATATATAAATGATATAAAAATAATAATATTAATAATAATAATAGGGTGGGTTGGGGGGAAATACGCCAAATGTAAGATACTTTGGTTGGTAGTAATATTTTGAGGATGCTCTTTAATCATTAGTTAAAAATGTTTTACAACAATGCAAGGTATTGTTGGTAGGGTGAGGCATGTTCTCCCTGTATGATGTTATGTATGTATGAAAAAAAAAGCTGTCGGCGGAGCGGGCAGGTGTTTCCCATGCACCTACTGTGGCCCTGCTTGAAGCACTTCGTACATACCAACTAATGTAACACTTGGAGCAACCTGTGAGGGAGAGCTTGGTTGTGAGCCACATTTTACAGTTGGCCAACTGAGGGACACAGCGATTAGGGGACTTGCCCGAGTGAGATAACCAGATTCTAAACCCAACTAGGCTCAGAGTCTGGGCTTTTGGGGGAGAATATCCTAGGGTCTATCCCAGGTGGCTGTGAGAAACAGCCTGGATGCCTCACAAACAGGCTGAGGCACGCCCCTTCCAAGAGAGCCCCTCTGAAGGCTGAGCCACGGTTCCCAGGAGGCAGCTTCTGCTCTCTAACTCCTTGCTGGGAACTGCTCTCTGTGCTGGGCTAGAGGAGCTTCGGGAAGCTCCCCATCCTTGCACTGCACTTACACCTCTTCTGGGACCCAACCAGGCCCCACTCTAGTCATCAGGCTGGAATTCCAAAAGCTTCTGGCTGATTCCAGAGATCAAGCCCCGATCAAGAATGTACCTACAGAGGACAGAGCCTCTCAGCCAGCACACAGGAGCAGTTTTCCTCACGTGTGTCCCTCCTTTTACTGTCACAGCAACAGTTTGGGAAGGGGCCTCTGAACACCAGACAGGAGAAAGAAATAATGTCCAACTGGCTCCACAACTGGCCCAAACTGGAGATCCCAATCCAGGACCCAGGACCCAGACAGTTCTGCCAGCCTCTCCCTTACCAATACGGGCAGTATGAGCCCAGGAGAGCAAGGGACCATGAGGGTATTGGTCAGAATCTTCCCTGTCACAGAGCCATAGGTGTCAAAGGAAAGGACATGGTCCCTGCTGCGGCTCTAAGCCTGCCTTGGTTGGGTCTGGAGGGCAGGGGAGGACCTCTCCCTGAACCGCCAGCCCCACACTTCATCGGAACTCTCTGGGGCCCGAGGTGGGTGATGCCAGGCACTCTCCTGAGCTTGTATCCAACGGATGCAGGGCCTCAACACTGGGATCTCCCACAGCCTCAAGTACAGAAATTTGTCCAAACCCCAACTCCTCCTCCTCCCCAAGCCTACTCTTCCCATTGTTAGCAGTTGTCCCTGTGAGAGGCGCACGGTCCACCCTCCTACAAAGCCAGGCACATGGGAGGCTTCCTAGACTCTCCCTCATCCTCACCTTCAGTCTCTGCCCAGATCCTGTCAGTCCTACCACCCACCCCCATCTCCCCAAGTCCTTGCTCTGCTCCACGGGGACACAGGCTGGTAAGTTGCCATGCACCACGTGTTTCTGATTTGTAAGACAGTGCAGCATAGGCGTTAACGGCATGTGCTCCAGGGCCAGCCTGCCTGGATTTAAATTCCAGTTCTGCCACATTTTAATGTTGTGACCTCTCTGCTTTAATTTCCTCATGTGTGAATTAGAGCTAGTACCTTCATAGGGCCATTGTGAGGATTACATGAGATAATCTATAGTAAGCACTTAGTGTCTAGCACATGGCAGGCTCATAATAATTTTGCTTATGATTAACAACAGTGAAGTCATGATAATAATGGGATAATTGTGAGGCTTAAACAAGATGATGCCACGGTATGTACCACTGGGCCAGGCGGAAGCACTCGATAGACGTGAGCTTTTACCATTGGTTCACGCGCCCGCTGTCTCCCCTGCTGAAACAGACCCCCTGACCCTTCCCTCCCACTCCTAGCTACCCTTGGTTCCAGATCCTTCTTCACACAACAACCAGAGTGATTTTTATCTAAAACATGAATTCAATAATGTTTCAGCTCATTCAAACCTCTTTCAGGCCCCTCCCACACACAGGCTCAACCGCCCCTCCCCCAGGTCCCAGCCCTCTGGCTCCTCGCCGCCTCCCTCCCTGCCATAAGTCCTCCCATCCCCTCCTCTGATGCCCCTCCACTCCCGGCATCCTCCTCTCACTCCCTTTCTGGTTGCCCCCTTCTCCCATAACTAACCAAATATGGAAGAGAGATCTATTCTGTGGGGCTTGTATTACGCAAACAAGGTGTGAGGACCTTTGTTTCTTAGGTGCAAGCAGGAGAGCTGAAACGTCTGCATTTTGAAGAAGACCCGAGGCTGCTGCTTGGGCAGGGTCTAATCTCAGGTGGGGGCTCCCTCACCAGCCAGGGTCTGAGTGCTCACACACACCCCCACTGCTGCCCTTCCCAGCAGGGCATACGCTGCCCCAGCACCCTCCTACCCAGGGCTGCCCCTGAGGAGAAGGAGACATCCCCTCCCTGGGTGAGGCTCCATTCCTTTAAGAATTCAGTTCCTTGAGGCTGGCAGCCCCATGCCCGAGGCATACAGGTGACACGATCTGAGAAGGGAATCCGGGGTGAGGGATAAAAGAACCCATGTGGGAGCCTCTCCTTCCCTCCACCACTTCCCTCCACAGGTGCCTTGCCTGGGGCACCACCCACACTTACATATTTGAGGAAGAGGTGAAGCTCTCGGTGATCTTGGGGGTTGATTGTGGCCTCGAAAAGAGGCAAGAAGATGTTCTCCAGCATCTTTCCAAAGCTTGGCAGCAGCTTCTTTGCCCTAAATATGTCACTGGGGGAAGGCGAAGACCTATTTATTAGGTGGGCCCAACAGCCCCCTTGGCCTAGCAGAGATGGACCCCAGTCACTTCCTCCAAGAGCCCATTTAAAACACCCAGAGTGGAGTCAGAGATGCTGCCTGAGCACAAAGCCTTTCCTTCCCCTCCCACTCCCAGCAATTTCTGCAATACTCAGGTGTTAGTTTGCAAACTCAGCACCCACCCCACTCCCCATTAGAGAGCTTTCTCAAGACAGAGACCATTCTGGGATGATAGGGGATAGGATTCAGGCTGAGCAAATGTCTGAGAGCTGAACCCTTAAATTTCCTAGTAATCCAAATCTTGGGCCACTCAGCTCACTTCCCCAAAAACCATAAGCCCAGCCCATCCTGGGGCAATGAGCCTACACTGGCCAGTCAGCTGGAAGGGACAGTGTTTCTGTGAGTGACATCTAGGGAGGGGGGCAGCAACCTAGGCTACCACCAAGACCACCTCATACCCCAGGGCTCACTCAAAAGGACAATCGGTCCTCAACCCCCAGTGAGGAGGACGGGGTAGTTCCCACCAGGGCTTTGCACATATATATTTGCACAGGAGTGAAAGTGTCACAAGGAGACCTTTGCCAACCACTCTTCACATGGGAAAAACTCTGGGGAGAAGAGGC
The DNA here is from genome assembly GCA_029593785.1 of Cabassous unicinctus. Lineage (NCBI taxonomy): Eukaryota > Metazoa > Chordata > Mammalia > Cingulata > Chlamyphoridae > Cabassous > Cabassous unicinctus. Next base: position 11,948 of record JAQZBX010044502.1, read on the forward strand.
CTAGGCTGGCATAGGAACAGACTCTACCCCTCAAGAGTACAGACTCAGCAGCACATGCTAGATGGAGCGGCATCCCTAGAGGGGATCACTTACTAGATCCTGGGCACCTGGATGATCCAGCGCATGTTGGGCGAGTAGACCTTGTGCTGGATGAACCAGCGGGCCAGGTTGGGCCATTCCTCAGGACTGCGGCCATAGATGGAGAGCCGTGGCTCTGAGTACTGGTACTTGCTCTCCTCCAGCTCCTGGGCCACCTCCTGGCACCAAGAAGAGCTCAAGTCAGCTCAAGATCATTCCATTTACATGGGAGACCCCAACCTCCAGCCTCACCAGAGGTTCCTTGACCCTCCCCTCTTCCCTCCTTGTCAATCCCTGAGCCACCTGCTCCTGGGCTAGGAAGGCCTAATCTAAATTCCCAGCAGTGCTGTGTAAGCATTTGATCCACCTCAGCAGGGGAGGGGAGGGAGGCCTTGGAGCTACACAAAGCCACACTGCAGACCAGGCCGGCCATCAGGAGCATCTCCACACTGAGCTAACCTGTGCCCGGCCAAGTTCAGAATGTAAACCAAGAAGATGGGGCAGCGAGGGAGGCACACTCCCTCCCCGCTCTTCTCTGCAGCCGGCACACGCAGCACCAGCCTGGCTCTGGAGCAGGGCTGCGATGGACAGAGCACTAGGTGCCTGGGCACATCAGCCTTCGCCCGAGCTGGATGGCGGAGGATTCCAGGGAGGAAAAGGGACAGGAGGCCATGCAGGGCCCCCACCCTCTGAAGGCAGATGGCATCAGGTACGCCAGCCCCTCGTCCCCGCCTCCGAGGAGGACTTGGAGAGGCAGACGGCTCACTTGCCTTGACCATCCGAGCAAAGTATTCTCCTCCGAGGAAGTTTTCTGTTTTCAAATACAGGTCACGCAGCTCACTGGCGCCCACAGGGTTGTACTTGGAGTTGAACTTGTCGAAGCGATGGAATGTCTGCCGGCCCTGGGGAGAAGAGCCCACCAGCCAGATGGCGACATGGTTTGCAGCCACCACGCCTCCAGGCCTGCACAGACACATGTGGGGCCACCCTGAAAGATGACTTCTATGTCATTTCTTGTATGAAATCTTGGGAACTCCTGAGGGCCAGGACCAGGTGTGCTCACTCAGTCAGCTATGGGACCTCTGTGAAGGTGGGTCAAGGGGCCTCATGCTTCCAGGTACCATGCCAGGAGCATAGCTGGCTTGGTGAGCAGAGATGACTAGATTATTTGACAATCGATAAAGTGTTTTCTACTGCTAGTTACAGTTTGTAAAGCACTTACTTCCTCATTTAGGGTTTTAATAACTTTCATCATTAATGCATCATGTTATAGGCAAGGAAATAAAAGCTTAAGTGAGTTAGTTGCCCAAGGGTACACATCTCCTAAGTGGCAGAAGTCAGGGTGAGAACTCAGATCTGTCTGACTCCAAGCTGCACTCTTGCCTTGCCCCAAGTCTGCTCCCAGCCCTGCTGCTCTTTCAGGCTAAGTTCTCTTTCAGTCTCTGTGGCTAGAAGAGAGAGAGGCACTTACAAAGCCAGCCACACACCAAGATGCTTTCCCAGGGCTGAGACCCTGACAGGGACAGCTCCCTGTTTGAGGCCCCGGGGCAGGAGCTCACTCACCGCGTGGACGTCCAGCGAGTCCACGGTGAGGTCGTAGGGGTCCATGTGCAGGCTGTCGAACACCTGGCGCAAGGTGATCTTCCGGCCCCGCTTCTCAGCCACGGTCCTGTCAGGCTCTGTCTGGTACGTGTGCTTGATGAAACGCAGCAGGTGCTTCTGGTTCATACAGCCGGCCGCGTGGATGTGTGTGTCCACCTGCAACACAGAGCGCACCAGCCATTGGCAACATGTTGAGGACCCCAACCCCCGGTGTGGAGCCACAGAGTCTCAGCACCCCCTGGGCTATGGAGCCAGCCCCCTCCCCATCTCTCCTCTAGCCTTTTGACCTGTCTCCCTCCCTCTAGACTTGCAGTCCAACCCCCCCCTCCTCAAGAGATCTTTTTAGGATGTAAATTGGGATGGGTCAATTCCCTCTTAAATCACCATGGCTCCTATCATCTTCAAGATAAAGCCTAAGCTCCTTAACCTGCCCGATTATATGCTCCAGCCAGGACAAATCACTTACAGGTGCTCAAGGTCCTATGCTACTCCACACACCATCACTTTACCCAGACGTTTCCTCACCCTGGAATGCCTTTGTTCCTTCACATCAATCTCATCCAACTGGAAATTTCCTATCACCACTCCACGTGGAAGCCAATTCTGATTTCCCAAACACAGATGATCGCCCTTTCCCTTGTACAACCCAGGAACCTAGCAGACACTCCCATAACTGTATATGTCCTCCTAATCTATCCTAATGTTTTTCTGACCACTCTTTCAGTAAACTGGGAGCTTTTCAAGGACAGGGACTGTGTCAATAACTCTAAGACTCCAGTGCCTATGTCAGAGCCTGGTGCAAAGTATTAGTTGAATGAATGGATGGGTGACTGAACAAATGAACACGTGTGGTAGGTTCCAATGGTTTCAATGATATCCACATCCTTATATAACCCTGAGAACCCATCAAATGCCCCACTAAATCCCATCTCTTCCCATTGACCTCTCTTGCAACCTCCAGAGCATTCCCGAAGCAAAGCCCTAAGTGGGGGCAAATGAAGATGGCAGGCACCAGAGACCATCCACCACCACACACTTCCTTATCTAGTTACACTTCATCCAAACCCCAGGGCATGCAAACCCCAAGAAGAAGCAGCTCCACTGAGGTGGACTCAAGCATTGGGGTCCAAGGCCAAAGATCTTAATGTCAATCCTAAAGAGCAGAAATGCACAGGGGAATGGGACTTCTTTCTACCCTTCATGGAAAGGTTGTTCCCTTGCAAAAGGCACCAGAAAGGAATTCACCAGCATCTCAAGATACCTTGTGAAATTTCTCACTCGTCTCCATTTTGCTAAGTTCCTGTGACACCAAACTGTCCTGGTTTTCCCCTTGCCTCTCTGAGCATTCCTTTTCAGTCTCCTTGCCAGGCTCATCCTCAATACCAGACCTCACAACACTGAAATTTCTTCAGGCCTGGTTCTAGGCCCTCTTGTCCTCTTGCTAGACACTCTTCCCGGAGGTGATGTGGTTCATTTCTATACCATTAATTATCCTCTTCCATGTCAACAACTTCCAAATTTATATAGTCAGCCAAAAGCTCCAGAATTGTAAATACAACTACCTACTTGACATCTCCATCTGGATAACTCAGAGACAACTCAAATTTAATATATCTGAAAGTGGACTCTCCACCTCTAGCCCCAGCCCAAACCTGGTAGTCTCCCAGGTTTCTGCATCTCAGGAAATGCTACATCCTGTACAGCTGTTCAAGTTGGATATCTGGGTGACCTCCTTGAACTTCCCCTCTCCTTTCCTTGTCACTCTCATCAATTCTTCCAAATAGACCTCAAACCCATACACAGCTCTTCTACCTCACTGCCACCACATAAGTGCAGGCTTGCATGCTGTCACCCTGAATTATCACAATGACTATACCTAACTGGCCCTGCCACTTTTCCTCATGCTCTGGTCCAATCCATTCTCTACACAGAGAAGCTAAAAAGGATTTTTTTTTTTAGTGGAGTCTAATTCTGTTACTAAATACTCTTCATACTCTTAGGATGAGGGCCCTCCTAATATTACCTGGCTCCTACCCATCTCCCCATCCACTTGTCCCCTCTTCACTGTACCCTACTCACAGGATTTCTTTCAGTTGCTTGAATGGGAATGGGCCACACTCTCTTCAGCCACCAGTCCTGGAAAAACAGAACCCTGGCCAAGCTGAGAGATGGCTTGACATCACAGTGATCCTGACTCCCCTTCCACGAGACTGAGGGGCCTTAGGGAGGCCTCAAGAGAGGGAGACCTCACAAGCCTGCTCTAGACTGCACACTGGAGTTTCTGCTGTGGCCAGCTGAGCACTCAGCCAGGGCTGGGGTGAGGAGGTGGGCTGACCTCAGGCCAGAGAATGCTGTCCACAGCCAGCCAGGCATCTCCTAATCATGCCAATCCAGACATTTGATCTAGTGAACCTCTGTGAGAATGATAGAGCCAGCCTACATCATTCACCACTGGACACCAGAGAAATGAAACAATTCAAAGCACCAAAAGTTAAAACATCACCCAAAGCACAGTGTAAAAGCTCAGGCACCCTGGGTTCGGGACTGGATTCATATGAGACACACAGGGGAAGGTCAGCCTGGCTTAGCTCAGCCAGACACAGCTTGGCTTAACTACCTTAGCATGACTCAGCACATTCTGGGCTTTCTGGTTGTGTCCTCCAGCTTACCAATGACATACCACAGGGAGTTCGCCTGTCCTTACCCATGAGTCACAAGCTAAGGGAGAAAAACAACTGGACAGTCCAGGAAGCATCCAGTCCCAACTTCAAAATCCCAAAGGTGATTATTTTAGGAACAAATAAAAAATGCTGTCATCCAATGTCAGTGTTTTCAATTCATCAGAAGATCCAAGCTCATTCCTTGCTTTCACCTAAGATCTATCTAAACAAGAAGGATGGCTGATACCTGGCACCTAAGCCAACACTGACCATTTCCATATCCACAGCAGACATCAATAATCAGTAACAGCACTCTTTTTATTAAGCTTCAGGAGTAGCTGCAGGTTGCCACTTCCATTTGATCAGGTTTGGCACAGAAGATGAAATCTATTGCTATCCCTGATATGACACAAACCCAAGTGGATAATGCCTAATCCTACCAGATCCCCAAGTAGCAAACACACTCAGACCCTTGTTCTTAGCTCTGAGCAGAAAATAAGTGTCCCATTTACACAGTCCTACTGGTTGGTTGGGCCTTTGGGTGTCAAAACCCATTACCTGCTGTGATAATGCAGGTTCTCTCACAAACACCAACCACACAGACCCATGGCCAGGCCATGGCTACTGCCCCAGTGACACTGACAGCATTCCCAGCCCTTCTAAAAAGAAATCCCACTCTCCTCCAGCCAGGAGAGGCTCTGGGGGAAGATAAAGCAGCCAGCACTAGGGAGGAAGGCCCCACCCTTACCCAGGAGGGGCAGCGCAGGTCTGGCTCAGAGCAGGCCTGGGCCCATGACTCTGGGCTGACTGAGAGGCCAGAGAACAGGCCACTCATGTCACAGCTCAGGTGTCACAGTTATCTCTGTCCAGAGAACACATCAGCCTTCAAACTATTAGGTAACCCAAAGGATGGGCCCTTACTTGTAACCACAGCCCCACACATTAAGGTTCTCTCCTACATCATGGCCAGAGGGCAGCTGCGTGATCCAGGAACACCTGTTGGGGCCCGCCTCAGAAGTGAACAGGCATGAGTCAGAGCCGGTGGAGTCAGCGAGGACAGCTCAGACCCAAGCAGCAGGAAGAGGTCAGCCCAGGGCTTTTACATATGAGGAGGGCAGGATTATACGAGGCTACGCTAGGAGTTTCCTTGGACACCCATTTGGGCACATGCTAGAAATGGAGAGTACATTCTCGGCAGGGCTGAGACAAGTTCGCACAGTGACTGGGGCACACATCTGTTTGAACATCTAAGTCTCACAAAGAAGGAATAAAAATGATGTTTGAAGGTTAAAATTCAAGGCTGCCCAGGGAGGTGGTATCTAACATATGTCTTTCATCCCTGCCTGGAAACTCCCAAGACACTTCCATTAGCCTCTCATAGTCCATGAGCTAAAGCCAAACTTTCATTTCTTAAGGTTCTGGATCCCATCAAGTGGGAATCCATGCCAGACCCCATGCGCTCAACAGAGGTGATCTTGAGGTCTCCCCTGATCAGCTGTCTTTCTAGCATTGCTGAGGCTCCCCGCCAGGAGGGAGGCCTGGACTGGGATTTCCCAGAAGGACCACGTCCTCCCCTGGCTCACCTTCCTTTATCAAAACTGACCTGAGGGCATGGGGTCCTCAGAGGCCCCTATGGAAATAACAGCCCCATTCTGACTCAGCTCCAGGCAAAGCCAAACCCCACCTTTTCCCCATCAGCCTCTCCCCAGCCCACGATCACACCCTGGCCCACCTCCCTGCCTACTTTGAGAAACCCATGGGCCACTGCTTGATCCAGAACCTCCCCATACCTCTGCAGCCTTGCTCTCCTCACAAGCCCTGGCTACCCTCTCGCCCAGCACCCTGAGCTCCACTCACAGTGCACTACCTCCAGTTGTGTCGCCATCACTCTCCCTCCCTGAGTTGCATATGCTGCTCCCTCTGCCTGGAGCGCCATCACTCCCGCCCCCTCCCCCATCCTCTGCCTGCCTAACTCCTACTCACGCTTTCAGTCAGCTTAAGTTTGGCCTCCCCCTGGAAGCACCCCTGGAACAAAACTTATATGGCGTAGGCTGGGAACTTCTTGTAGCCAGGAACTGACTCTTGTTCACCATCAAATGTATTATGCTTAGCACTGATTCCACCACGTGGTGGCCTCACTGCGTATTAGTTAAGTGGAAGAAAATGGCAGAGCTGGAGGCCACTTTCATTTAATATACACACCTGCCCCAGCTGCAGGTCGTGGGCACCATGAGCCCAGGCCAGGCCTGCTCCTCCACTCAATGGGGAGAGGAGGGCAGAGACATGAGCCCACCACACCCCAAAGGAAGCTTAACCACAGACTCCCAGGTCCAAAGTAGTCTTAATAGCTCTAGCTCCCTGTGATAAATCTAACATACATCCCCTATCTTAAGAGTCACCTGGCCTCAACTCTCATGACCAATTAACAGGCCATGCTCCATTTTCCAAGGAAGAGGGTACATTCCAAGAGATACACAACATGGACTGAGGTTTCCACATAGAGTGATATCAAATATTGTCTGAGCCAACTGCCTGACACAAAGGCATGCACTTCACCAGCCTTCCATACGCATCACACTCCTCTGCCCAAAGAAGGCCTCCCTCAGCCAGGAGCCCTGCTGTTCTCACAGGGGACTGCCTCAGACTGGCTGGGGGCATCCCAGAACCGGGAGGGGGTTTGGAAGGGGAGGCTCCAACATGGCCCGCCGATGTACCTTTCTCACGTTGTAGAAGTCTCGGTGGGGGTTGCTCTTCAACTCTTTGAATTCAGACATTTCATTTAACATCTCATGAAGACTGAACTTGGATTCCAAAAAGTTCAGTCGCCGGTGACAATATGTTTTCCTGCAGATGGGGGAAGAAAGAAAAACCATAGGTGAGGAGAAGTTGCCATCAAGCTCTCCAGTTTGGAGGCCTCCAGAGTCCCTGGTGACAGACCCTGTAGGAGAAGGGCCAGGCTTTGACGGGATGGAGCAGGGAGAGATGAAGAGGTTCTATCTTTTCAGAGAGTCAGAATTGTGAATTGTTTAACTACATCTGTGTGGTCTATTAAATCTATAAAATCAGTGGAGAATCAAGATACGGAGCAGCAGCAAGCAGACTTTGGGACCTGAAATAGGTTCTTCCACTTCTAGCTTTATGTGATTAAGTAACTAACCTCCAGGCTCCATTTCAAAGAACAAATATGGAGTTGGTAAGGCCCAAGGTTGAAGTGAGGGTTAAATTAGTTTATGCTTCTGAAATGGCCTCTGAGCATAGTGGATGCTCAATAAAAGTCTCCCTCCTTTCTTTCTTAATTCTTTCCTCCTAACTATCCTCAGCCACCTTTAATTCTTACTGTGCCCAGAAGATCAGTAAGAGAGTCAAATTATAAGGTGTGACCTGCCCACCTTGAGGTAAAGGGATACCTCCTTCCTGACAAATAGCCATCCCCCAAATCCCAAGACCTGAGAAGCTATCAAACTCTTTGAAGTTTTAGGACAAGAGGAGAATGTGTTGCATCATGGGCAGATTAGGAATGTAGGGATGTCTGTTGTTAGGACAGAAATTTTTGTGATGCTCCCAGATTCCTTTACACTCAGGGAAGGGGCCCAAGGGCAAGGGAGGTTTTCTCAGCTGCTGGGGGTGAGGAGTGCTCACTGCTTGTGGCTAACTTCCCAGATACCTGGCCACATACCCACTTTCATACATAACTTACAACCACAATTTATGCCATCCTACTTCCTGTGCCCCTCAAGCAAACAGCCACTCCCTTTGCATTCAATCACTTAGATTTTCTTAAAAGGCAGCTGCTAACCCTGTAAACAGTGCAACCATCTGTCTGCATAGATAAACCCAGGAGAGTCTCAAGTTGGAGGGGATGATGTTAAAGGTCATCTCATCCAGCCTCTCTTCCCAGGCTGGACTGCCCCCGACAACCTCCCAGACCAGATGGCCCCCTGCTCACACACCTCCTGGAATGACCGGTTCCCTCCAGACTTACCCGAAATTCTCCCAGGAACTGGCCCACCCCCAACCAGGTATGTAGCGTATATGACTTTGCATTTTCTCCTGATGTGCCTTTAGGGTCAATTCCTGAGGCACTGGGGTTCCAAAGAGAGAAAGTTTATTTGGTTGCACAAGCAGAAGAGCACAGTGGCCTTGGGATGAAGCTGGACACAGGTTCCTTCATTAATAAACATTAAGGAGCTGAACAAGATGGGAGTGGGCCCCAAACTAGGGAAAGTCATAAAGTTACAATCATCAGAGATCACAGGTTCTATGGTAGCAAAGTACAAAGTAAGAGGTCAGTCACAGGATTTTCCACGTGGATATTAAACAGGAGGGTGGAGTGGTTACCATCACAATTATACACAGAGGCAAGCCTAAGTCTAGAGTAAACTTAAACAAGGGTGAGACCTGTTTAGAATGACCTTCACAATAGCAAGTCTAGGCTAAATCCAGGCAGTTTCAACAATTTCAGATATTAACATTTTGCTATTTTATAATATAAAGGCATCTATATAATGATTTTGTAATCATAATTATTTGTTCATTCTTAACCCTTGGTTACACCCCAACCCTTCCAGTTCTTTCCTCACCAAATTGCAGCAGCATTCCTGGGAAGTTAAAAAGGCAAGCCTCAAGAACTGGTTGTAAACTGGAGACTGATCAACAGATCTTGTACTAACTAAACCTGTTTTTCCAGAAGCCTACTACGGCATCTGTTTTCCCCAAACTGCCTAATCACACCTATATGAGTAAACCTCTCCTGCCTTTCCAAAAACAAGTTCCTTTAGGATCTGTTTCCTGTAATTATTGTCCTTTTGGTTCCTGAGCAATTCACGTCATCCCCTGGGAATCAGCTCCCCCTCCCTCCCAGCTGCACGTAGACATGCTCCAGAAAAGACCCCTCTCCTCTGGTGGTGAGTGTGGATGTTAAGCCTGGGAAGTGCCATCTCTCCTCCCACCGACAACGATGAGGACCCCACATAAGTCCCCTAAATAAATGCTCATTACTCGCCAAGCTAGACTTGCCCATGTCTTTCTTTGGTCTGACGCATCACTA
>JAQZBX010044503.1:0-21339 GCA_029593785.1 Cabassous unicinctus
CTAAGACAAAGGAAAGAAGAAAAAGGAAAAGAAATAGAAAAAGAAGGAAGGAAGGAAGGAAGGGAGGGAAGGAGGGAGGGAGGGAAAGAGGGAGGGAGGGAGGGAGGGAGGACTGAAGGATTGAAGGAAAGAAAAAACTTGACTTGTGTTAATATTTTTTGTTGATCAAATCACAGGGAAACATGTACTGCAACTGAGTGGAACATATATTAGATTCTTGGCTTAAGTATTACTAATTGGTAGAATTTCACAGCAAATATCAGATCATTCCTTGTTCAAGTCCATATGCCACCTATATTACTGAATAAATTGTTGATCGAATATTCAGTCAGTCATTAATTGTAATTAAAATTTTCAAGTATTTTTTTTCCAAACTTAATGGAAAACTGTTGTGTGAGACATGTCTATTCAGAGAAGTAACAGAATTATATGTGAGCATTTGAAGTAAATTTGAGATGAAAATTTAAGCATATTTTCCATGCAAAAACAATAATTTATTATTTTGGAAATGGAATACTTTGAGATTTTATAACTTCTATTACTTGTCTTGTATCTTCTTCTTCCAAATGAATACACTGTTTGGAAATTAAAAGATGCAAGTTTTTTCATGCTTTAAAGAATTTGCTGAAAAAATTGATTGGTGTGGTGTGTCTTTTACTAAGATGTATCTTGGCCAAACATGGCTTTTATTTACTTAGGGTATTTTTTTTTTCAGTGTCTGAACATTGAAGGTATTTCTGTCATAAATATAAAGAAGCTTATAAACTTCTTTAAACATATTCTTCATACTCTTATTTGCATATCATTTTATCCTAAAAATCTGAAGGTTAATTCAAACAGACATGTTTTAGAAGACTCAAGAAGAAAGAAAAATACTGCTTTTAATGCCAGGCTTTTGTATTTCCTGAAGATTTAAGTGAGAAATAAGAGAATGTAGATCGGCACTGACAAACTTTTGGAAATTCATTTCAACAAAATATAACATCTCAAAAATTTTTCAGAATTTCTGCTTGAAGTGATATAATCTTTGGGAAATTTATGTTGATGACAGTGCAATGTTGTGAATGTGATTTACCAGTAAATTGTAAAATGCAAAATTTGTGGTATTTATTTTTCTACAATAAAAAATTAAAATATATAAAAATTAGTTTTCTTTTCAGTATTTACAAAAAAAAAATTATCCTTGCTCTATTAACTAAATTAACTGGGCATCCTTTAGGGATATGGGGGAAAAATAATTGAGACTTTCACTAAAAGGTACATGTTAAGTAAAAATCTTTGAATATATTTCTTATAATGAGAAATCATTTTATAGATGAGAGACTAAATTACAGGTAATAACTTGTGTTACAAACATGATATTCCTAATTGCTTTGGAATAGCATTATCAGTGAAAGATTTTTAGCATCCATAATTTTATGTCAAATGAACACAGATCTCCAATTATTTGAAAAGGAGAATAGCAACTTTCTGATAGTAAATCCTAGGACTGTATCCACACCCCATGTTTGTGCTTTGGAATATCAAGAGACCTAGTGCATATGGGTCCCTCAGTGTTAACATTTGGAATAAATTTTAAGTCAATGGATGCATTAATTTGTTATCAGGTTAAAAGTATGGAAAGCAGGAGAGTACTTGGAATAGGAATAATAAAACCTGGATCCCCTGACTCATAAAGTGGTATTTGGAGAACAGAGAATTAATAAGAAAACTTTCATTCTGTCCAGAACAGTGTACCACAGGGAAATGATTGTTCAGAGGCTGGAGCAACAAAGGGAAAGGTACCTAATAAGCAGATATAGGGAAGCTGTAAATACCCCCTCTGCTGTGTTCAGTTATACTGTGTACCCTCAGACTGGACAACACATGGTTATTTTGGAGGTCCTAAATCTTTTTGGGGATTGATACCTGATGAGAGTATCAATACCTGCTGCCCTATGTGGAGATAGAGCTTTATTCTCCACCACCAACCACCCAGGCAAGGATTATTGAATGTACATTTACCAACTCTTGTACTATTTATAGGTTCAAATAGGACAGCAGAGCCATGTGTAGGGATAACACAACTGAGTCCAACTCTTTCACTCTAGGGAGTATAAATTCCAAGTAGGTCCCACTGGCTAAGTACAAAACCCCTAAGTTATCTGTCCTAACTATAGTCTGGATATCTCCAGAACCTTCAAGAGCCCTGCTATTTGGGAGAGTATATACTTTGGCTATCAATGAGACCCTGCTGAGACTTGTATAAGCATAACCTCTGGAATGACATCGAGACTCATTGTGAAGTCTCAGCCATATAAACGCATTTGCCTTTACCTTTTCCCCCTTTTGGTCAAGGTTTTTTTCCAGTTGTATTGCTCATTGGTGCTTGATAGTAATCCCTCAGAGCCAGGGACGCTCATTCCTGGGAGTCATGTTGTTTTTCAAATTTAGAAAATTCTGCTTCCATCAAGTCAATGGATCAATTTTTATACTTATTACCACCTTTCTTTCACTTCCATTGTACTTATTGTAACTTTTGGCCTTTTGTGGTTAGATCTATTTCTAAAATTACGTCACTTTCTGCCATCATTTGGAAGGCATTTTTCTTTCCACTGAACCACAGGTTGCCTTTATTCTTTTCATAATCCAGAGCAGTTTCCTTGCTGGAAGGGATCCAGAGGAACAAAAATAGGGCTGTTGAATAGCATCTGAGATATGCATAAATAATGTAACATTTGAGAGTCAGAAAAAACTGCACTTATCTCATTACCAGTGATAAGCAATTCTTTACTAACAGGATAGAGAAATGTTGAGGTTTTTATGTGTATTGATTAAGTCTGTTAAGTGTTTTAGAAGGTTGGGTGCCATAATGCCTATTATATAGGTGAAAGATTTTTAATTTTTATGTTTTTTTTAATTTAAATTTTATACTTAAAGAAACTTTAGATTACATAAATGTTAAATAAAAAATATAGGGCATTCCCATATACCCCAACCACTCCACCTCCCAAACTTTTCTCCATTAACAACATCTTTCATTAGTGTGGTAATTTTATCACAATTGATGAACACATATTGAAGCAATGCTACTAACTATAGACTATAGTTTACATTATAATTTTCACTTTACCCTGCATAATTTTATATGTATTAACAAGATGTGTAATGGCCTGTATCTCTCATTGCAATGCCATGCAGGACAATTCCAATGTCCCAAAAATGCCCCACTATTACACGTATTCTTCCATCTCCCTCCCCTCAGAATCTCTAGAAGCCACTGTCTTTATATCAATGATACAAGTTCTTCCATTGTTAGAATACTAATAAGTCTATTTTAGTCCATAGTTGCATTTGCCCCTTATGTTTATTCATTCCAGAATCAGGGATTTTGGGATGGAAATGCCCACTCTGTTTCTGATTGAGAGGGGGCTTAAATCCCATGCAAGAAATGGATGAAACTGTTTTTCTTGCAGTTGTAGATACTCTCTCTCTCTCTTTTTAATGTACATTGTCCATCATCACCCTTTTCTTAGATGTTCTGTGCGGTTCCATTGAACTGGGGAATAGGTTTTCCAATGATACTGAGATTCAGGGCTCAAACAGCATATGAAAAGACCAAACACTTAAGTCCCTGAGACATATATTTAACAAATACAGTGCTAATTATAGGTTCAAATGAAAGGGGCAGATGAGCCATTTGTAGAGAAATTAAAAAAGGTTCTAACTCTGTGTACATTGGGGAGCATAAATTCCAAAGTAAGGTGGACTGACAGGGTACCAATTTCCTGAGCTTGTCTTCCTTGCTTATAGTGTCTAGATATCTCCAGAGCATTCAAAAGCCTTGCTCTTTAAGTCACTGTTTACTGTGGCACTCAATGAGATCTTTCTGAGGCTTGCTTATGGTAACCTCTGGAATGACCTTGCAACTCACTTTGAAATCTCTTAGACATAAAAATACATTTGTATTTAATACTTCTCCCTTTTGGTGAAGGTTTTTTTTCCAAATGCATTGCTAGTGGGCACTTGGTAAAAATCCCTCTGTACCAGGGATGCTCATACCCAGAAATCATGCCCCATGTTGGGAGGAGTTAGTTTGTTTGTCTGCTGAGTTTGGCTTAGAGAGATGCCAAAATTGAGCAACCCAGAGGCTTTCAGGAGGTAACTCTAAGACAATATATAATACCAGGCAAAATTTCAATTACATAAGAAAATTATCATAAGTAAAAACATCAGCATCAAGATCCTGGCCTAACAGTCTGTCCTCCTTTGCTAAGCACTGCCCACATTCTCAGGAGATTCTTGCTGCTCTATTAGTATACATAGCAGATCTTCCCAGGATGGAAATTCAATGTTCTTTCAGTTATTTTGTGGGTCTTCACCCACCAAGACAACACCCCATGATCGCTTGAACTTCTTTATGCCCCAGGTACACCCCACCCCCAAACATCCCCACAACCCTGACAGCCAGCACCAGTGATCATTACCTGTCTCAGTTATGACCATTCTGTGATCCAAAATCTCCCCCAAAACAAAGCCAATAAATAAAAATCAATAAGAAAATAAATAATATTAATAAAAATAGCAAATAAAATATAAAATAAAAAATTAATAAAATAATAATTAAACTAAATAAAAATATTTTTCATTGCATATTTTATCACCATAAGATCTATTATCTTTTTATGTACAGAAACATTTTCTTCTGTACATTCCCACAGTGTATTTTTTTTCAATTTATCTTCAAAGAAGCTTTAAGTTACAGAAAAGTCATGTAGAAACTATAGGGGATTCCCATATTACCAACCCCTCTTCATCTTCCACTCTCCCTTAGTAATAATATTTTACAAATATATGGTACATTTGTTACAGTTAATGTATAAACATTAACATAGCTATGAAAAAATGGTGAATGGTTTAGATTATTGTTTACCTTTTGCATCGAACAGTTTCATAGGTTTTTATAAACTTTAAAATAGCCTGTATCCTTCATTGCAAGACCATGGGGAACATTTCTATTGCCCTAAAAGTGCCCGATGTTTCATCTATTTTCTTCCTCCCCCCCCCTTGGAACTTATGGTAAACTATAAATTTCAATTTTTAAAGAATAGAGCTCAGAGTTGCATGCAATAATATTGAGGGATTTACATATTGGTCAGTTTTATTTTATTAGGCACTGCCTATGTTCCCAAGAGATTCTTGCTGCTCTGATTGAGAACACAAACAGACCCCCAAGATGGGAGTTTAATATTTTATTATTATGTGAGTGAAAGTTTTAAATTTCAAAATTTATCAACTAATATATGGCGTATTTGAGATTAAAAATCAGGAATATTTGATTAAAAACTTTTACACTTAAATATAATTTAAAATAACATCAAATACTTCTCATGAAAAATTCCCAATATTTTTGTACTTGTAATATATTTTCAATAGTGAAGTGTTTGTTTATTCCCTTTGGTCATTTTACTCTTGGAGTGTTCAGTCCATAAAGTGTCTTGTCACTGTAAAAGGATATTACTGCCTTTGTCATTTAGATTAATTGCCTTTTGTTCTTCTATTAGTTTTTCTGGGCTTCAAGGGGATATAATTGGTCTTGGAATGCTGTCAGAAAGAAGGAATGTTTTCATCACAGTCTCTCTGGGAATACCTGAGTTTATATCTTTCCTTTCACTTTAAGTCCTTTTAATTCCTTCCTCTCTTATTACTTAGAGTATTTTTCTGTTTCTTTAAACACAGGGCAGAAAGTGACCATAGCAAAATTGAGCACCATGTTTACATGTGCAATGGGGGCTTGTCAACTGGAATTTCAGAGCATCATTTCCAAGTATTTGGGGAATAGAAAAATGGATGCTGTCAGCTTGGATTATATTTTGCAGTAATCTGTCCTGCAAAGTCTTGTGGAGATCTGTCCAGCAGAATCCACAATGACACAGTGAATTATTCTGAACACTGAGGTTGAGAGAGATGAGGGGGAGAAAAGCTATAGGAGCTATCCTCCTTTGCTGATTCCTGTCATGGTTTTTATTCTCTTTTTCACAAAGCAGAAGGTTGGTGTGTATGTGCAGGAGCAGGAGATAATTGAGAGGCATAAAGTCCTAACTAACAGAGTAAAACAAGAATGTTCTTACTGTTTTCAGCAGGAACTGATAGCAGCAGTTTTCTGCTTGTGCAGTAAAGCAGGCCCTAAACTGTTTCAAAGATGTTTTAACCAAAGAGCTGTGACATCTCCCCCTTTTGTTTCTTTCTTTTAGATGTTCAGCAGTAGAAAATGGGTTGGATGAGGCAGCAAACAAGGTAATGCATTTTTGTTCAGCATGACTAGCTTGAGAGAGGACCTGATAGATTCACCTAAGAATTGACAATAAAACAAGAAGCATGATTATTCTGATGAGAGATGTTTAGGCTATGAAACTAATTCGATGAATTTAACCATTGCAAATTATCATTGAGTGTTTGAAACATGTTTTGTTGTATAAGAAGTTATATTTGTGATAGTTGATGTTTCAGACATTGCTGGAGTGTGATCTCCTCTCCCTGTAAATGGGGGGAAAAGGCCCCTTGTGGGTGAGTTTTTACTTGCCCCTAGGAAAATTGAGAAGTGTTCCAAGGTAAAGGACTGACACAAATTTTCACATGTTCCCAATCATAATACAAATCTTGTCTGGTAAGCAGAGTTTGTTGTTTTTCACCTATCCAAAGTATAGATGCTTCTAATGCATCAAGTTTGGTAAGAATATTATATCGACATGAGTTTGTGTTAAAAGTTCATCAGTAACATTTGTAGAGAGTGGGGCACCATATGACTAAAGATGGGGGGATTTAAGATGTGAGTCCAATAGTGATCTACATTAGCTGAAGTAAGTGTGAGTTGTTCTAATAAGAAGAAAAAAAGGAGGACTCTTAGTACCTGTGTGGAATTTGATGCTACCATAGCCAAATATGCAAGAAACTTATTTTCAGGGGAGGGTGGCACCCCCGTGCACGAGAGCACCTCTGTAGCCTTTTGATTTAATTGTTTAACACTTCCCCAAGTTACTCCCTGACCTTGGACAGTGTTACAGCATGGCTGTTTCTGGGAGTTCCTTTGTTCCTCCACCATCAATCTCTCCATCTGTGGTACTGGGTTGAATGGGTGACTTTTCCAGTTTATGGTATAGTTTCACATTCTTTGCTGGCAGCCACCGGGGGCCTGTTGGAGTAAGCACACAAGCATAACCTAACACCCACTTTTTTGGTCACTGGTTCCTTTCCAAGATCTGTCTCCTAACATTTCCTTGTACAGAATTTTTGTTCGTGTTTGATAACTCTCCCGAAGAGCGGGAAGAAGTAGTTCTTAGCTGCTGAGAGGCTGTCTTGATCACAATTTTAAAAAAATTAAATTATATAGTGCTAGGGTTATTGTATATCTAGGGGAGATATCCATACTCCCCCTTTTTTGTTTTTTAATGAAAGTTTTGAGAATTTGGTGAGTTTTTTCAATGACGGCTTGTTTTGTAGGGTTGTAAGGAATACCAGTGCTATGTGTGATATTCCGTTGTTGTGTGAAAGTTTTGAATGCCAGAAAGCAGTACACAGGACCATTGTCAGTTTTTAGAGTGTTAGGTTTGTTCATATGATTAACAGATTCTAGTAGGTGGGTTTTAATGTGTTTAGTGCTTTCCCCAGATAACAGGGTGGCATGAATGAAACCTGAAAATGTGTCACAGGATACATGTAAACGCATAAGCCTGAAAGGTGGGTAATGAGTAACATCAGTTTGCTAAATTTGATTGGGTAGAAGACCTCCTTGGGGGAGCACTGTAAAAGTCCATTGTTGGTTTTTTTTTTTACAGGAAGGGGAATGTGGGCTGAATTGACTTGCCTAAGGAGATACTGAAGAAAGTCTTAGCAAATTTTAAAACAAAGTGATAGCAACATAACAAGATATTAATTTCTTGCAACAAACTAACAATATTTGGGACTACTGCATACAACAGGGGTGTTCCTTTACTTTATGACAATTTACTGTTATGCACCAGCTCTGGCAGCCCCCAATGGTTGTTTGTGGGCCACATATTTTTTAAAAATAATTAAAACCATGATCAAAAATATTATAATTTTATCTAATGTTATGTTAAAACATTGTTAAATTTCCGGGAATTTTATGCACTTTTTCAGTATTTTTATGAACCTTTTACTCATACACTTTAATTAACAGAGGGCTAATGAATCTTTTTTTAAAATTTTATAACATTTTCTAAACACGTTTCATTCAACTTATAACATATTAAATGAACTCAATTATTTTATTACTTTACTTTTTTTCAAGGTGAAAGAATAAATCTTTTACACTAATTTGAAATAAAAAGCTACTTTTCAGCATTTGACTTTGAGAAAGCATGTTTGAACATTATGTTCTTCTAAAAGTGATAAGACTAGCTTTTCTTAAAAAACCAAGTAAACAATAAGGTTACAGTACAAGGAGCTATTTTGATAAAAATGACTTTCTTTTTTTGTATACTGATTATTAAGGAGAAAAAAATTTTATAAACTTTTACTAAAACAGATTAATGATTTAAGAAAGTTTGGGAAAGAACAAAATTCTATCTTTGTATTATTATGTTATTTGACATTAAATCTTTTATATTTTTATAGTTAGACCCATCAAATCTTACTTAACTTTAACCACAGAAATTCCTTTTCCATGCACCTTCTGCACTTTCTATATTCATTCAGAGTTTGTCCCGCATTTTAATTTTTCTTAATAATCATTCATTTTATTTTTGGACAAAATTACTGTCTTTTTCTTCAATAATAAAAACACATTCTATACACCCCACATACATAAGTTTCCAAAATGATTTTGGAAACTGTCTCCAAGAAAACCTCCTACAACATACAATTACCATCAACACTAAACAACCTTGTCAAAGTAATGATTCAGTTTGGTTACATGTAAATATAACTTTTCTTCATTTTAAATACTTAGTAGCATGTAACACTAGAAACAGTCTTTTAGAGGTAAATGGGCAGGGGAGGCTGGCTGCTGACAAGTTTTCCTGTTATGAAGTTACTTTTTATTATTATTATCAATTATGTTTCTGTTTAATGATGACTTTCTGGAATTAGTCATTTAAATATTTCACTTTAAACAATGCTTCTACAACCTTCTTTCTTAAACAAACTTATCAAATTCAAATAGAGTGTTTTTCAGAATTTTCATTTATCAATTTAATATTACCATCTAGATATATCAAAATATACACTGACCCTTAACAAACAGACAAACACCAAAAGAATTATGACACACCAACAAAAACATAAAGCTTACTAGTTTGACCCATAATTCTTACTCTTTTGATATGGCAGTTTCCAAGCCCTCCATCATTTCACATCTTTGATTTTACTGCTTTCAAGATTTCTTCTGGAATCCATGTTCCTGTAATATGCAAGGTTGTTTTTGGAAATGTTTTTATTAGTAATCATCAACCAGCCAGGACAACTTGAACAGCATAAATGCAGCAAAGCAAGGGTATTCTTACTGTTTTCAGCAGGAACCAATAGCAGCAATTTTCATCCCACACAGCAGTTTTCTGCTTGTGCAGGAAAGCAGGCCATAAACTGTTTCAAAGATGTTTTAACCAAAGATCTCCCACAGTGTTTACTCCTGGGCTGATCAGTGTGGCTGAGTGTGAGAAAAGCATGATGTTAACTCAGCCATAAGATGACAATATGTGCATCCTGTGTGTCTGTGTGTTTGTGTGCATGTGTGTTGGATGGAGTGGGAGCATTCCTCAGAGCAGGGGTATCTGAGCTCATGTATGTCAATAGATGTCTCTGATAATACAGTGCCTGAATGTAATCCTACACATGCCCATAGAACTAGTCTGATTCCATTTGTTGGGAGAGCTTTGCAACCAAATTAATGAAGTGTGAGAGGCACAGAATATGGATAAAGGACTCCCTGAGTTTGGAATTTAAGCAACAACAAGTCTGCCTTGTTCTGTAATCTTCTCTGAAATTATCTCTCTTTGTTGTCCTCTTGCTCATTTCCCTGCCATACTGACATCCTTGTTCACCCTCAACATCTGAAAAAAGTCATTTTTTAGGTTCCTTGTCCTGGATGTTCTCTCTGCTGGGCACAGACTTCCCCATAAACTCAGGGCTTGTGCCTTCTCTTACTTGAGGTGCCCCTACAAATTTCATATCATATATGGGAAATTCCAGAACACCTAGTGAAATAGCACCTTCACATCACTCTGTTTTTACCTGCTTTATTTTCTTAAAACAACTGTAATCAGCTGATTTATAATATGATTATGTCTTTTTCTGCACATATCTTTTCTCTATCTTAACAATGTTGGGACCTTTGGGTTACAGCACAGTAGACTCATTGTCTCAACTTCACTTGCCTTTTTGTTACAACTCAATACATATTCCACAAATGAATGAATTTCTCTTGAAATCCACAGGCTGCCTGAATTCTTGGGAAGAGACTGAGTTTTGGGGAAGGAATTCTTAATCAGAGATTGGCACTAGACATAAATTAAAGGGATGAGATCCATATAAATAATGTAGAGGTTAAAATTTTAATTGAAATAGACAATTTGTAGCATTTCTGATTGGGTAGTGCTGCTTGTTTACATGAAAACTACCGAAGTTCCATTCTACTTCCTGTTAGTCACATGAACCACATGGAGCCTGGAAATGAAATGCAAATTTTGAAATTTCTTCTCCTGTGATTTGCAGGGGATCTAAATTGCAACGCATTTTATTTTGTCCATGTACCTGGTCACCAGCACCAGTAATCTGTTCATCATCCTGACCATCACCTCTTACTTCTACCTCCACACACTCATAGACTTCTTCCTCTACAACTTGTCACTTTGTGACATCTGTTTATCCTTCACCACTCTCCCAAAGATGCTGGTGAATATCTAGGCTCAGAGCAGCATCAACCTATGCAGGATGCATCACACAGATGTGTTTTTTCTTGCTCTTTGCAGGATTGGAGGACTTCCTTCTGGCTGTGATGGCCTATGACTGGTTCTTGGCCATCTGTCACCCCCTACACTACAAAGTCATCATGAACACTTGACTCTGTCTCCTGCTGGTTCTACAACCCTGGGCCATAAGTGTTATGCAATCCTGCTTACAGGGGTTAATGTTGTTATGACTGTACTTTTGTTCACATATAGAAATCCCACACTTTTTCAGTAAAATTTGTCAGATGGTTTAACTTGCCTGTTCTAACACCTTCTTCAATTAGTTATTGATGCATTTTATAGCTGGAGTGCTGGGTGGGGGTCCCCTAGCTGGGATCCTTTTTCTTGCTTTAAGATTGTTTCCTCTGTACATGCAATCTCATCAGCTCAGGGGAAGTATAAATCATTTTCCACCTGTGTATTTCATCCTTCCGGCATTCTCCTTATTTTATTGTTCAAGGATAGGAGTGTATCTTAGTCCTGCTAATTCACACAACAAAAGTGCATCAGCCTCAGTGAGGTACATTCTTTACATGCCTATGTTCATCCCCTTCATTTACAATCTAAGGAATACAGACATAAAATATGCTCTCAAAAAATGCTTTAGGAGGAAAGCCTGAAATATGTCAATTTTTTTGTAGCAGCTGGAAAGCCAGTTTTAGGAGCTCTGACTAATAATGCCTCTTGAAATGATGTGTTCTGATTCAGAGCCATAGGTTATTAATGCATGAACATCTATGTCCATGCAAACAATACTGAGTATCAGAAAGCTAGCATTAATGATAATTTCCTCTTAATACAGATATCTGCAATTAACTTGAATTGCATGGTGATCATGAATTCTGTATTAAAATAACTGCAGGAATGCTGAAAATATGCATCAATGGTTTTTCTGAAAGAACCAGTTCTATTCACATTCATTATTATAACACTCAGCTGTTGATGCATAATGAGCCATCCCATAAGTAGACTGTTTATGATGATGCTTTTAACATTGCATGGTTATCAATTGGGTGGAGTGGAGTTGCTGGATCTCTGCAGGGTCCTAATGAGTGTGTGATCAGCTTTGTGACATCTGGGGAGGCTCTGCTAATCTTGTCTCAGGTCCTTTACATATTAGGGGCTGCAGAAGTTCTAGGGAAGTTCCACTGGCATCTACTGAGTCTACTGGCCTTTGATCCACATGCCCTTTCATTCTTTACCAGGCCAGCCTGGCAAGAGAAAAACAGACTGTTTTGAGTACTTCATAGAATCAAAGGTGGAAAAAAAAATGAAAATATTACAAAAAAGAATGTGGATGAAGAGAACCACAGTGTCAAACTGAAAATACATGGATTCTAGGAAACACGGTATTTTAATTTTCCAAGTTGCTGTAATGGAAACCTCAGGCCTGTTGGCTTAAACAATAAGAAATTTATAGTCTCAGCTTTAGAAGCTAGAATTTGAAAATCCAGGTCTCTTCACCATGTGTTTCCTTCCAGAGGCTGTAACATTCTGCTACTGACTTGCCACAATCCTTAGGGCTCCCTGGCTTCCATATGTGCCTCTGTCACATGGTGATCTACCTGATCTCTGGCTTCTTACTTCTGAATTTTTTCTCTCTTTCCTTTTCTTATAAAGAGACTAGAATTATGAATTAAAGCCCACCCTGATTTAATTTGGCCTCATGTAAATGAATCTGTGTAGATCATATTCTTAATGTGTGCCTATTAAAAACTAATGGTAACATTTTCAGGGGTTTGATTTACAAATGATCTCAAGAAAAAAGGCTGGATGTTAAGACTTCAACATATATTTTAATAAATCAATATTAATAAAGGATAAATCCTTCCAAAGTATACAATCAATGGCATTTGGTGTAATCAAATATTTGGGCATTCATCACTTCAGTCAGCCCTAGGTCATCTTCATTCTGCCAATAAACACACACACACATACACACACACACACACACACACACACAGACACCTCATCACCTTTCAATCTCTCTAAGCTTCCCCTGCCATACATAGCTATTATTCTTTTTCCTTCTCTCTAGTATATTTGTATTTATATTTTGGAAAAACATTCTTATATATGCAACATCACCCAAATTTTGTTTTACATGGGGTTTTACTGTCATATAAAGACCCATGTTATAGTTTTCAGTTTTCCTTATAATAATATATATGACCTTAGATTTTCCCTTTCAACGTCTGTCATACCCATACAATAGCACTGCTTGTTACAAACACCATGATATGCTTTAACCATTTCCATTCATTTCCAAAGATTTGAAAACAATCTTTTTAACAATTATGCACATATTAACCACCAAATTTCCATTCTCTATCCTCCTTCTATTTTCTGGTGACCTATATTCTAATTATTAACGTCATGAATTTACACAATATATATATATTTATTTATTTATTCTTTTATTGTGGATAAAAATCAAATTTTTCACAATACAAACCAATATTTGTAAAATGATATATAGATATATATGCATATATGTGCATTTGCTCACATAAATGTTATTTTTTAAATATATATTTTAAAAGATGCTTAGATAACAGAAATGTTACACAAAAATTACAGGGATTCCCATGATCTACACCTCCCTTACTTCCCATAACATCTCACATAAACATCTTTCATTAGTGTGGCACATCACCTGCAATGGATATTCACATCCTGGGGCTTTGTCACTAAGCATGGACCACAGTTCACATCATAGACCACAGTCTCTCCCACATAGTTCTGCATGGCATATGCTGATGTAAAATGGCCTATATCTGTCACCACAACGTCACTCAGGACAATCCCCAAGTCCTGAAAAAGCCCCTGTATTACAACTGCCCTTCCCCTCCTAACCCCGAAAGCATCTAGTGGCTACTGGCTTCACCTCACTGTTATAATTTCTTACATTGCTTGAAACCCAGTATGTCTACAACAGAATATCATTTATTCCACTCTAGTCCATAGCTCTTCCCCCAATCCTGAGGGTACTGGAATGGTGATGTCTACTCCATTTCTAAGTGAGAGTGGACTTATATCCCATGGATATCATGGATGGGATTATCCTGCATTTAGCTGCAGGCTCTCTCCATTCCCTGAGATGGCCGTTGTCCATCATTGTTGTCTCCTCACCGGGTGACTTGGGTGAGTCCATTGAGCTGTAGATTAGGAGTTGCAACTCCACTGAGATTCCAGACATGGCTGGCAAATAGGCAGGCCAGAGGCTCCACTCTCTAGAAGTACACCTACAGCCCTCAGCCTCACATATAGGTTTGAATAGAAGGTACTGATGGACCATGTGCAGGGAGGACTTATTTGAGCCCAACTCTGTCACTCTCAGGAGCACAGATCCCAAAGTAGAGCCCACTGATAAGGCATCAATCTCTGGGAGTATCCCACCTTATATAGGACCTGGATGTATCCAGAGCCATCAGGAGTCCCTCTGGGTGAGGTGATATCCACTTTGGTGTTCTATGAGATCCTACTGAAATGTGCGTAAGCGTAACCTCTGGGATGACCTCCCGACTCTCTTAGAAGTCTCTTAGCTACGTGAACTCATTTGTCTTTACATTTTGTCCCTTTTATTCAAGGTTTTTTCCAGTCGTGTTTCCAGTTGGCACTTTGGTATTAGTCCCTCGTTGCCAGTGAGGCTTATCCCTGGAAGTCATGTCCCACGTTGGGGGGAAGGTAATGCATTCATATGCTGAGTTTGGCTTAGAGAGAAGCCACATTTGAGCAACAAGGAGGCTCTCAGGCACCTCATAACAACTCTTAGGCACCTCATAACAGTAGGCCAAGTTTCAATTATAAGAGCACAGACTCATAAGGCTAGTCATCAATAACAAGAACCCAAAAGTGGGCCAGGCTGTTTTGCCAGACACTGCCCCTGCACTCGGGGCACTGTTGCTGATCCCTTGGAGAATGTGGCAGAGCTCTCCAGGCTGGGAATTCAGTATTCCCTCATTGATTGAGTGATTGTCTACCCACCATGACCATGCCCCATCCCTCGATCATTTGAACAATTTTATATAATTTTCATGTATATTCAGATGAACCTACTCCCATGAATCCCCCATCCCAGACATCCACAACCAATGATCCTCTGCAACCTCTATTGTAACCCTTCTGTGACCTAATCCTTCCTTGAAGATGAAGCCCATATAATAACCAAATACAATTAATAGGAAAATGAAATAATAGTGATAAGCTTAAATGCCACAGATAAAATACAAAGAAACTCAGAAAAAAAGAACTAAAAATAAAATATAATTAACGGATTGGGATATTCAAAAAAAGAAAATGGGAAAAAACAAAAGAAATTTTTTTTCTTTTTTATTTCTTTTTATTTATTTATTTATTTTTATTTTAAATTATAATTATTATATTTATTTTTTTCTCCTGTTATCACTGCATTATCAGATGTCCAGTGTGTACCATGACACCTTCCCCCTCTCATTACCCAGTGTCTCCTAAATTTTCATTTAGTTTTCAAAGAAGTTTTAGGTGACAGCAAAGTCACACATGGAATACTAGAGATTCACATATACCCAACCTTCCTCCCCCTTCCCCACCCCATATTAAAACATTTTTTTGGTTGTGGATGGTAGCTTTGCTATAGCTGTTATACAGATAGTGAAACATAGTTACTAAACATTGTCAGTGGTTTACAGAATAGTTTACATTTTAGACGGTATAGTTTGATATTTTTTGATGATATTTACCATGTCCTGTGTCCATTACTTTCAGGTAATGAGGAATATTTCCCATGACCACTAAATACCCCATTTGATCTTTCCTGTTCCTTCCTCCCCACCCCCTGGGTCATATGACACTCCCCTGTCTTGGCTCATGGGATGACAAGATTCATAGTTATATGCCCTGGTTATTCTAACCTGCCCTTCCTAATCTACCCACCTGTTAACCCTGCACCACCAAACCCAGTAAAATCTCTACCCACCTGTCCTATCCTTCAATATGTAACTATACTCTATCAATTTGCCGTAGATTATGTCCATATGGGTGATGGCTCACAACCTATCCTTCCCTCTCTCTCCCTTGTTAACCTATCTTTCAGACAGTGGTTCTCAGAGACCATTAACTTTCCTCAGTTCAAATCAATGAGGTCATAAACTGTTCATCCTTCAATGCCTGGCTTGCTTCACTCAACATAAGGTCTTCAAGATTTATCCATGTTATTCCATGTGTTAGCACTTTATTCCTTCTAACAGCTGAGTAGTATTCCATTGTATGTATGTACCAAATTTTGCTTATCCATTCATCTTTTGATGGGCACCGGGGCTGATTCCAACTTTTGGCAATTGTGAACAATGCTGCTATGAACATTGGTGTGCATATATCTGTTCGTGTCTTTGCTTTCAATTCTTCTGGGTATATACCCAGTAGTGGAATTGCTGGATTATATGGAAGATCTATTGTTAGTTTTCTGAGGAATTGCCGAACTGTCCTCCACATTGACTGGACCATTCCACAATCACACGAGCAGTGGATGAGAGTTCTTAATCCTCCACATCCTCTCCAACACTTATATTCTGCTGTTTTTTAAATAGCTGCCATTCTGATGGGTGTAAGATCTCTTTGTGGTTTTGATTTGCATTTCCCTAATAGCTAGCGATGTGGAGCATTTCTTTATGTGCTTTTCAGCCTTTTGTATTTCTTCCTTGGAGAAGTGTCTTTTCAGGTCACTTGCCCATTTTTCAAATGGGATGTTTGTCTTTTAATTTTCAAGGTGTAGGATTTCTTTATATATGCAGGATATTAGGCTCCTATCAGATATATGGTTGCCAAATATTTTCTCCCATTGAGTAGGCCGCATTTTTATTTTCTTAATAACATCCTTTGAGGTGCAGAAGTTTTTAGTTTTGATGTGATCCCATTTATCTATTTTTTCTCTTGCTGCTCATCCTTTGGCTGCGAAGTTCATGAAACCATTTCCTATTACAAGGTCCTGTAGATGCTTCCCTACATTATCTTCCAAGGTCTTTATGGTTTTGGCTCTTATATTTAGTTCTTTGATCCATCTGGAGTTGATTTTTGTATAAGGTGTGAGACGGTATTCTTCTCTCATTCTTTTGAACATGGATATCCAGTTCTCCAAGCACCACTTGTTAAAGAGGCCATTCTCTCCCAACTGAGTGGACTTCATGACCCTGTCAAATATCAGATGACTGTATAAGTGAGAATCTATATCAGAACTCTCAATTCATTTCCATTGGTTGGTAGGACTGTCCTTGTGCCAATACCATGCAGTTCTGATCACTGTAGGTTTGTAGTACGTTTTAAAGTCAGATAATGTGATACCTCCAACTTCATTTTTCTATTTCGATATGTCTTTGGCAATTCGGGGCCTCTTACCTCTCCAAATATATTTTGCGCTTAGTTTTTCCAGTTCCTTAAAAACTACAGTGTTGATTTTTATTGGGATTGCATTAAATCTGTAGATTAGTTTGGGTCGGATAAACATCATGATGATGTTTAACGTTCATATCCATGAACAGGAAATATTTTTCCATTTATTTAAGTCTTCTTTGATTTCCTTTAACAGTGTTGTGTAGTTTTCTGTATATAAGTCCTTTACATATTTAGTTAAATTTATTCCTAGGTATTTGATTCGTTTAGTTACTATTGTAAATGGTGTTTTTTTCTTGAATTCCTCCTCAGATTGCTCGTTATTGGTGTACAGAAATGCTTCTGATTTTTGAGCATTGATCTCATAGCCTGCAACATTACTGAACTCCTTTATAAGTTCTAGAAGCTTTATTGTAGATTTCTCAGGGCTTTCTATGTATAGGATCATGTCGTCTGCAAATAATGAAATTTTCACTTCTTTTCCAATCTGGATGCCTTTTATGTCCTTTACTTGCCTCAGTGCTCATGCAAGTACTTTTAAGAAAATCTTAAATAAGAGTGGTGATAGTGGGCATCCTTGTCTTGTTCCCAATCTCATAGGGAAGGCTTTTAGGATTTCACCATTGAAAATGATGTTAGCTTTGGGTTTTTCATATATACCCTTTATCATATTCAGAAAGTTTCCTTCTATTCCTATCTTTTGCAGTGTTTTTATCAGGAAAGAGTGCTGTATTTTGTTGAATGCTTTTTCTACATCTATAGAGATGATCATGTGTGTTTTTTCTTTCAATCTGTTTATGTGGTGTATTACATTGATTGATTTTCTTATATTTAACCATCCTTGCATACCCGGGATGAAACCCATTTGGTCATGATGTATAATCTTTTTGATAGGTTGTTGAATGCGATTAGCAAGTATTTTGTTGAGGATTTTAGCATCTAGGTTCATTAGAGAAATTGGTCTGTAATTTTCTTTTCTTGTGGTATCTTTGTTTGGTTTTGGTATTAGTGTAATATTGGCATAATAGAATGAGTTAGGCAATATTCCTTCTACTTCTATTTTTTGGAAGATCTTAAGCAGAATTGGTGTTAGCTCTTTCTGGAATGTTTGGTAGAATTCAGCTGTGAAGCCATCTGACCCTGGGCTCTTCTTAGTTCAGAGGTTTTGGATGATTGAGTATATCTCTTTACCTTTAATTGGACTGTTGAGTTCATCGATTTCTTCTTTCATCAATGTAGGCTGGTTGTGAGTTTCTAGAAACTTGTCCATTTCCTCTAAATTATCATTCGTGTTGGCATATAATTTTTCAAAGTATCCTCTTATGATACTCTTTATTTCTGTGGGGTCAGTAGTGATATCCCCTTGCTCATTCCTTATTTTGTGTATTTGCAACTGTTCTCTCTTTTTCTTTGTTAGTCTGGCTAAGGGTTTGTCAATTTTATTGATATTCTCAAAGAACCAGCTTTTAGTTTGGCTTTCGCTGCATCCCATAGGTTTTGATATGTTTTGTTGTCATTTTCATTAGTTTCAAGGTAGTTACTGATTTCTTTTGAGATTTCCTCCTTGACCCACTGTTTGTCTAAGAGTGTGTTGTTTGACTTCCATATCCTTTTGCCTAACCTGTTTCTCTGGCCCTTAGTGAGTTCCAACTTCATTCTGTTGTGGTCAGAGAAATTACTTTGTATAATCTCAATCTTTCCATATTCATTGAGAATTGTTCTGTGGCCTAGTATGTGATCTATTTTGGAGTATGATCCATGTGCAATCGAGAAGAATGTAAATTTTGCTGTATTTGCTTGTAGTGTTCTGTATATGTCTATTAAGTCCAGATCCTCTAATGTTTTGTTCAGAGCCTTTGTTTCTTTATTGATTCTCTGTCTAGATGTTCTATCTAATGATGATAATGGTGTATTAAAGTCCCTGCTGTAATTGTAGAGGCATTTATTTCTCCACTTAGTTTTTCCAGAGTTTGCCTCATGTATTTTGAGGCACCCCGATTATGTGCATAAATGTTTATGATTGTTCTCTCTTCTTGAGAGATTACCCCTTTTAGTAATATATAGTATCCATCTTTGTCTCTTACATTAGTTTTGCATTTAAAGTCTATTTTTTCTGATATTAGAATAGCTACTCCTGCCCTTTTTTGGCTATTGTTAGCTTGTAAAATTTTTTCCAGCCATTCACTTGAAGCCTCCTTGAATCCCTTCTTCAAAGGTGGGTTTCTTGTAGACAGCATATAGATGGATCATATTTCCTTATCCATTCTGCCAATCTGTGTCTCTTGATTGGTGAGTTTAATCCATTAACATTCAGTGTTATTACTCATAATGAATTTCTTACTTCAGCCATTTTTTCTTTGGGTTAATGTTTGTCATATGTTGTTTTGTATCTGTGTTTGTCTTTTTAGATGTTTTTAAACTCTCCTCCAACTCTCTCTCCCTTGTTTTTTCCTTTCAACTTGTAGAACTTCTTTTGGTATTTCTTTAAGTACAGGTTTCTTATTGACATACTCTCTTAATTTCTGTTTATCTGTGAGTATTTTGAACTCTCTATCATTTTTGAATGCCAGTTTTGCTGGGTAGAGAATTCGTGGCTGGAAGTTTTTTTCATTTACTAATTTGACGATGTCATACCACTGTTTTCTTGCCTCCATGGTTTCAGCTGAGAAATCAGCACTTAATCTTATTGTGCTTCCCTTGTATGTGATGGTTCTCTTTTGTCTTGCTGCCTTGAGTATTTTCTCTTTTTGCTGAGCATTGGACATTTTGACAAGTATATGTCTTGGAGTTGGCCTGTTGCGATTTATACTATTTGGGGTGTGCTGTGCTTCCTGGACCTGCACATCCATCTCTCTCAATATGGTTTGTTAGTTTTCAGCCATTATTTCCATTTCCTTCAACACTACTTCTGTTCCCTTTCCCTTCTCTTCTCCTTCTGGGACGTCCATAATGCATATGTTTGTGCATTTTGTGCTGTTGGTTAAGTCCCCGAGTCCCTACTGGATTTTTTCTATCTTTTTGTCTATCTGTTCTACTATCTGTTTGATTTCAGTTGTATTGTCTTCCACATCACTAATTGTTTCTTCTGGTTTTTCAAATCTGCTGTTACGTGAATCCAGCATCTTTTTGATTTCTTGAATTGTGCCGTGGTCACCATCATATCCATTATCTTTTTGGGTAAGTTTACAATTTCTTCAGTATGTTCTCCCAGTGTCTTTTTTATATCCTTAATCTCTACCTTCACTTCTTTAAGTTGGTCCATGATATTTGTTTGGCAAGCTTTGATTAGTTGTTCGATGTTCTGCATCACTTCCTGGATTTTAGTTTGTTCATTGGACTGGTTCATGTTTTTCTGTTTCTCAGTGTGGTTTGTAGTTTTTTGTTGCCCTCTAGTCATCATTTTATCTTGATGGGTTTATTCAGTTGATTAGCTTCTCTCTCTGCTCTAGAGTTTTCATTAACTAGTGGTTCTGTGTGTGTGTTAAGTTTTCTCTTTGACACTTTTTCTTCTTATTTTATTCCCTTGCTTCTTTCTATGTTCCCTTGAAGGCAGAAGATTAGGGCCAGAGAAATTGAAAGATGTGAGGAAGGAAGAAGGATAATAGTGATATTGATAAAAGTTAGAAGAGGGGCCAAATAAGACTTAATAAAATGAATATTTAACTCATGTAAGCAGTGTAGAGTAATAAGAAAAAATGTGGAGTACCTGCAATGGACTGGGAAACCAAATAGAGGAATACTTATATAGTGACTTAGAAGGCTAGAATTATGAGGAGGGAAAGAAAGAGTGAATAAAGGACTGAAAGGAAAGAGTTAATATTAATAAAAGTGAAGAAAACAAAATAGATAGAATAGAAATTGATACCCTTAAGTTGTGAGCATATGAAAAAATGTGGTATATAAGAGCCACAACAGAAAGCAGAAGGCAGAAAGATGAAGGAAAGATAAGAGATAGTTTGGAATACAAAATCAATATAGACAGAGAATGGGAAATTACTGAAGAAGCAGCCCTGCAAAGAAGAGACAA
>JAQZBX010044504.1:0-21344 GCA_029593785.1 Cabassous unicinctus
TGGTCACAGAAATTACTTTGTATAATTTCAATCATTCAGAATTTATTGAGAGTTGTACTGTGGCCTAGCATGTGGTTTATCCTGGAGAATGATCCATGTGCACTCAAGAATAATGTATATCCTGATGTATTTGGGTGTAATGTTCTGTATATATCTATTAGGTTCAGATCCTCTAATGTATTATTTAAGATCTCTGTTTCTCTATTGCTCCTCTGTCAAGATGTTCTGTCGAATGGTGATAATGGTATATTACAGCCCCCCACTATAATAGTAGAGGCATCTATTTCTCCACTTAGTTTTTCCAATGTTTGCCTCATGTGTTTTGAGGTGCACTGTTTAGGTGTATAAATGTTTATGATTGTTCTTTCTTCTTGATATATTACCCCTTTTATTAATATATAGTGTCTGTCTTTGTCTCTTACAATAATTTTGCATTTAAAGTCTATTTTGTCTGATATTAATATAGTTACTCCTGTCCTTTACTGATTATTGTTTGCATGTAAAATTGTTTTCCAACCATTCACTTTCAGCCTCCTTGATTCACTGGGTCTAAGGTGAGTTTCTTGTAGACAACATATAGATGGTTCATATTTCCTTATCCATTCTGCCAATCTGTGTCTCTTGATTGGAGAGTTTAATCCATTAACATTTAATGTTACAACTGTCAAGGAATTACTTACACTAGCCATACTTTCTTTAGGTTTATGTATGCCATATGTTGTTTTTATTCCTCTTTTTAGTTATTCTTACACTCTTCTCCAACTCTCTCTACTGTTTTGTTTTGTTTTTTCTTTCAACCTGCAGAACTCCCTTTAGTATTTCTTGAAGGGCAAGTTTCTTATTGACAAACTCTCTTAAATTCTGTTTATCTGTGAATATTTTGAACTCCTCCTCATTTTTGAATGCCAGCTTTGCTGGATAGAGAATTCTTGACTGGAAAGTTTTTTTCTTTTAGCACCTTAACTATGCCATGCCACTGCGTTCTTGCCTCCATGGTTTCAGATGAAAAATCAGCTCTTACTCTTATTGAGATTCCCTTGTATGTGATGGATGTCTTTTCTCTTGCTGCTTTCAGTATTCTCTAGTTGTCTTGATTATTGGGCAATTTGACAAGTATATGTCTTGGGGTAAGCCTGTTAGGATTTATACTGTTTTGGGTGTGCTGCACTTCCTGGACACGTATGTCCATGTCCCTCAATAGAGTTGGGAAATTTTCAGGAATATTTCCTCTAACACTCCTTCTGCCCCCTTTCCTTTCTCTTCTCCCTCTGGGATACCTATAATGTGTATGTTTGTGCATTTTGTGTTGTCATTCAAATCCCTAAGTCCGTGCTGGATTTTTTTTCTATCTTTTTATCTATCTGTTCTATTATCTGATTTCAGCTGCACTGTCTTCCACATTACTGATTCTATCCTCTGCCTGCTCAAATCTGCTGTTAGTGTATTTTTGATTTCTTGCATTGTGCCCTTTATCACCCTCAAGTCTGTTATCTTTTTAAGTATATTTACAATTTTTTTCAGTATGTTCACCCAGTTCTTCTTAATGTCCTTCATCTCTTCCTTCATTTCATTAAGTTGATTCATGATATTCATTTGGACATCCTTGATTAGTTGTTCCACATTCTGCATCTTCTCCTGTTTTTCAGTTTGTTCATTAGAGTGGGCCATGTCTTCCTGTTTCTTAGTATGGCTTGTAATTTTTCTTGGTATCTAGGCATCTGTTTATCTTGATGGGCTTATTTAGTTGGTCAGCTTCTCTTTCCATTCTAGGGTTTTATTTTGTTGTTTCTTTGTGTGTGGTAAGGTTAATTTTTTAATACTTGGTTCTTCTTTTTCTATATCCTTGCAGTTGTCTGTGTTCCCTTGAAGAAAAAATATTAGGACCAGAGAAAAGGAAAGTGATAAGAAAAGAAAAGTAATAATATTAGTAATAATACAAAAAAGGTAGAAGACAAACTGTACAAGAGCTAGTAAACTAAATAATATTAGTAAAAAATCATAAAAATACAAAGGAATAAGAAGAAAAAAGAGGTAGAATAGAAAAAAAATAAAACAAGAAACAAAACAGAGAGAAATAAAATAGAATGAATTAAAAGGACAGACAAATTAGAAAAGAATAGAAGGGTGGGGGGGGAAGAGAGAGAAAAGGAAAAAATGAAGACCAAACAAGAAATAGTGGAATGAAAGAAAAGCAACAGAAGTCAGAAGACAGAAAAATGAAGGACAGAAGAGAAATAAAATAGGTTGAAAAAAATAAGTAAAAGGAAAAAAAGGGAAAAGAACAAACAAGAAATAAAACAGCAACAAAGAAACAACCCAGGAAAAACAGCCTTCCCTCTTAGGCCCCTAGAGACCTTCTCAGGTTGCTGGTTCTCATCAATTAATCACCCTGCAGCTTGTCCTCCACAGGTGATGTATCCAGTTTTAGTGAATAAAAATAAAGGAAAAAGAAAAAAAATACAAAAATTATGTAAAACAGAACAATTGAAACTTAGTCTGTATGTTCCCTATCATAAGGTGCTGGCTGTGTGCCTTATCTCTCCCTGAATCCCTTCTCTTAGGAGGTACCAGGACTCAAACCAGCAACCTTCTACATGAGAGACAGGAATTCCCCAACTGTACTTCAGCAGCTTTATAGACTAAATAGGCTTTTGGAAGCTTATCTGGCTTTTCTTGCCCCCATTTTCCTTAGGTGAGTTGGACTTCTAAAGGTTTTCAGGGGCCAGGCTAGTTAGGTGCCTGTCTCCGCCCCCTCTCTGACCAAGTTCCTCTCTCCCAGGGCGCCTCGGTGTGACAGCCTGCCTGAGCAGATTCCCTCCTCCTTTCTCCCACGGCCATCTCAGTGCTTGTTGGTATACTCCCCAAGATTCAAAAGGGGCTGAGGTGGCCAAACCACAGAAAGGAAACCACTCTCCATCCTTTGCCAGACCCCTCTTCCTTCCAGGGAATCCTCGCTCCCACTCAGCTGGCTGGTGAGAACCAGGGATTCCAAGGAGGCTATTTGCCTTGGGGGTGGAGCTTACTTGCTCACCATTTCCAGCCACTGGGCTTAGCAACTCATGGTTTTCCCTTGGGCTCTTTATCTCTTTGTCCAGCTCCCTCCTGAACGATGCCCTACAGCCTCCTGCTCTGTGGATTCCCAAAACAGCTTACTCGGGTAGGCTTTTGCCCCTTCTTTGCCGTTTTATGCGAAAGAGATGAGCAGTGTCCACCTACATCAACACCATTTTTTCCCGGAACTCCTCTTGTATAGTTTTTTAAGAAGCAAAGTTCATCACACTAAAATATTCTAGCACACAGTGACATGAAGCCATTTTTTACGTATAGCTTTATTATTACTGAATTCTAATCTGTGAAGAAAACAGATTAGTCCTGAGAAGAAGAGTAAGCTAAGTCAATCATATTAAAAGAATCTATGAACAGTATAAAGTCATGTGTGACTTCAACAAGTCTGTGATAACAAGGATGATGGTATTAGAGGCTTTCTAGAATGCAGCTGCCCAAGAAATCACAGCAAAAGTGCTTGCCTTAGAGAAACATCATGAGCTGAGTCATTCCTGGAGTCAATCAACAAGAGAAACAACAAGGATAAGCATGCAGCTAATAGGCTTCCATTGAAAGGAAGCAGCATATACCATAAAGACCAACTAGTGAAACCTTGATCTTGGAAGAGTCTACTTTAATGCAGAAGATTAATAAATACTAAGAACTCAATATTAGAAACTATTAAATGAAAAGGAGACATATGGTGCAGCTAGAGAGAGACCAAATATAGCAAAATAATTTCCAGGCCCTGGAAAATCAATCAGTCCTTTAGGCAAGAGGAATTGCAGTTTAATAGCAAACCCATTGAAAACCTTCGTTATTACCAATTGCTATCAGTATTCAGGGTTTGCTCATGCAATCCTTTATATTTTTATTTGTGATCCTCACTACAAGTATTTCACAAGAAACATCTGAGTCCCAAGGAGGTTATGGATTATAAATGACTGACCCAGCTCTATAGGTTCTGAAGCATATGCTCCCCTCACTATAAAGATGCCTGTCTCACTTTAGAACATTTTAGAATATAAGTATGCAAAGCAAATACATTAATAGCTCACTTAACATATTTATATGGAGTGTCAGGTTCAGTTATGCCAAAAGTTACCTTTGTCATTTTCAGAATGATATAAGAGCAGAACGTGCTGTTAGTAATAAGTATAAGTATATAGTATACTATATACTCATTAGCATATAGTATACTATCTATATGATAATAAGTATCTAACCATTGTTATTATCAAAATTATTCAAGCCTAGACACTTGGTTTTTTTTTTAACTCAAGAGTCTGTTTCTCCTGAAAGCAGCAGCCCCTTCACAATTCTAACTTTATAAGGTTTATTTTCATCTGAATTTCTTACCTTGTGTTTTGATTGGCTTGGGTAAACTGAATAATAATATATATATATATATTGTTACTTTTGTCCACTTTTCAGGGATTTTTTTTCCATATAATTCTCCCAAAGATTACTTAATAAAACTTTCCCCTGTTAACATTCAGGATGATATTTCCCACCTTGAATTCCAGCACTGAATAATAAAAGCGGATTTTATTTCATTATTTGGGGGAGCCAAAACTATTTAAAGAGACGTCTTCTACAAATTCATTTTGAGAGACAGAAAATTGTCTCAAACTGATTAGCCAGAAATTGTCATTGTAGCAACCACCATACCTCAGTTTCTATTCCTTGAAAGAAGAAAGGCTCACATAGAACATTTAATTCATATAAGAAATATAAATTTTCCAAACCCTAAATTAGGTGTCCCTTTGTATTCAATTCAAGTTCATGGATATGTTCTTTTTTTTTTTTTTTAACATTCCATAAATTGCCTTCCTCATATTCTCAAGTCGACTCTCCTTTATTCCTGGAGAACCCCTTCCCAAAGCCTTTTCTCCTTTGGTTCCGATTTGCATTGTTACTCTCTGTCTTTTGAGCACTAGCCTTCACTGTTACACCATCCCAGATTCACCCTCTTTAATCTGGGTTGAATTCACTGTTTCTCAGATCATGTGTCTTCCTTTTTCCTGATATATCCTTTTTTTAGCAAATAACTTCCTTAGGAAATGGAAGAAAATTTTTGCAAATATGACGATTTGTTTTTGATTTTTAAACCTTCACAGTGGATGCATATTTTAGCTAGATACAGGTTTTTTTTAATTATAGATGATTTTCTTTAAGAATCTTTTAACAATTGTTCAATCTTTTCTAGCATCCAATATTGTAGGCAAAATGTCCATGGCAGTGTGCTTCTCACTTGTCTGTAAATGTCATATCCTCCTACCCCAAATCCCAGAAACTTTCAATATCATCACTTTAGCCCTTGGTGTAATAGCCCTTGGTATAATAAAGATTTGAAATTATCTATCTAGACAAAATCCCACTGTAAAAACTATGACTTAAAAATATGAAGATAAAAATTCAGAAGCAGGATTACTCTATAGAAGATTTATTTTCTTGAATAGTTTTCTTTAATGGAAAAGCTGCTAAATAATTAATCAAACAAGAAACACTAGCTCTCCTTCCTCTAACAGATGAAAGGGCATTGAGAACGACCAGCTGTCTGTTAAGCATCAGATTCTGGCTTGGTTTGAGCCACTGCTGGCTTTAACCCAGGTAATTCCGTGACACATTTCATCATAAACGCTCCTGGCAGTTGGCGAAACAAGTGAAAAGCTCTGGATTGAGGGGGGCTTAAAATGAACTAAAGATCTAAGCCAGCACCGTCCAACAGAAATACAACATGAGCCATACAGGTAATTTTAAGTGTTCTAGTAGTGACATTAAAAAGGTAAAAAGAAACAGGTGAGCTTAGTCTTCATTATATATTTTATTTGAACATATATATATCCAAAGCATTGTTACTTCAACATATAATCAATATAAAAAATATTGAGATACTTTACATTCCTTTTGTTTTCATGCTAAGTATTCAAGACCTGGGGTGTATTTTGCACTTATAGTCCATCTCAATGCAGAACCACTGCCCCAGAGCTCAGTGTGGACTTGTATTCTTGTTGCTTTTTTATTTTACCTCATAGCTTATGTTTCAAAATAATGAAGTAATTCACTTTGGTTCCTTTGAAGGTAGCAATATACGATATGTGATAAATTTCAGCATTAGTGAAAGCTTTGCTCTTGATAATAACTATTATATTTCTTTCTCATAATGAGAATTTCTCATAATGCCTTGTATTTTTACTTTGGCTGTGGATAATCTCAGAATTAAATATGAGGTTTAGTAGCTAACAGCTCGTCAGAGTAGAAGGAAAAATAAATTAATCTCAATACTTAATATTCTATATAGGTAATAAAAGTTTCAGACAATTTGTAACTTATCTGAACACTTTCCCCATTATGCTTGAACTAATCCAATTTTGCAGTTGACTCACTTTATTGAAGTTTAAATGCTGGACTGATGAAGAGCACAGAACAAATGTCGTTTGAATTAACCTGAATTAGAACAATAGGCGACATCAATGTAATTCATAGCATGTTTATAAAAACTGCATCACCTCCGTGGGTGGAGCAGAATTTGTGTCTGCTATCAAAGAAATGCTATAAAGGAACTAAGCACAACCAGCAACTTAAGCCAGACTTCTACCAGCTTCATGTGCTTCGGTCTAAGCCCATCAAAAAGGCTTGATGATGATCAAAATATGAAATAAGGCAGAGATGAAAGGACTATCCCCTGGAATTTTGTATTTATCTGTTTGTATATAAATACAGTTTATAGAGCAAAACTCCAAGTTCATCTTTGGAAGCCAGAGTAAATTAATTTAATTGCTGTGATAAGGGGGATAACAAAATGGCTCTTTTCTTATTGTATTTATCACTATTGTCTATGAAATTCAATTTGAAGCAGTGGTATAACCAAACATGATTGGAACCCATAGGAAATGTTGCTCAGAGAGTCCCTTTTACTGAGCTAATTAGGAAAAGAACAGAGAAGGAATGTTTTCTAATACAAGAGCTACTGTTAAACTTGGGTTCCTTGCCCCACACTAGTACAACAGAATTGAGAGTGGAGGAATACCAAGGAAAAAGAAGAGTAAAAGAAACAGAACAGAATTAAATCTATGAAAGCTGATAAATATTTTACATTCTCTCACATAAAATGATAAAGAGACCACAACATCACTAAATGAAAAGAGTTTCAGTGCCATTTTATGTATTTTCCATAGGTACCATAATATTACTTTTATGTACCCTGACTTATTTCCTGGACACTTTTCAAAATCTTCCTTCTGTGCAGTTTCTACAAGGTGCTTATACATGTGTTTTCCTTTCCTGCTGATCAAAGGCCTATCAAGAGGAGTTTTGTTTTGTTTTGGTTTTTCCCTATGTCTGGCCTTCCTTCTATGTGGTCATTTTTCCATCCATCTAATTGTGTAGCTGGGAGGTTATATTTCTGCATCCAGGGTTATACTGTAGTGCCAGGGATATGGTTACCTGATGATTAAGTGGAAAATTCTTTGGAATATTCTATTAACCTACTAGGTGTAACTAAGAAGTGTGCACTGATATCACACATAATTAAACAGTAGGTGATTTAATTATGAGCAGTGTTGGGGAGATGAGTAAGTACCAAATATTTCTCCTTAATCACAAAGGGAAGATTTTTTAAAAACTGCTATGCAATCTCTGTACTTTTTTTCTGGAGGATTGGAGATGCTAAGCACATGCACTTGGTGAATAGTCAATGCACTGGCACTACACAGGGACTATTTTTTCCCCAGAAAAAAAGCCCCTTCCCAGAATAAAATGAGTCATCATGTGTAAGTACAATGAATCATCTGGAGCCATTTGTTATTTGGTTCGTTGGTTGTTTTTTAAGGATTTGCCTGGAGAAACAAGGTCGAGTCTCTGAAATAGAGCCCCCAAACCAGCTCATCTTAGGGAAAATTGTTTTGCTTATATTTTCCCATGCTCTCTTCACTTCTACATTGCTTCCATTATTATCATCCCTCTCTCCATCACTCTAAATCCTCTCCAGGGTCCCAAAATTGCTGAGTATCAAGACTGCACTGCTGCTTTTGCAATTAGGGCTTCTGTCTTCAGGATCTTGTATTTTTTTGGTTTGCTCTATTTACATTATTTTTTCAGCTCATAAGCGTGCAACTTCCAAGTTTTATATAGCATCCACTATCCATGTCTCAACAAGCTCATCTGTTTCCTTCAAAACAAGCAATGCCTGTCATTTCTGTCCTATTTCCCCAACATCTCCAGTTTTCTGGCTCACCTTTGAGGGATGGCCTCTCATCAGAAACTCCCACCCATCTCTGATTTTCCAGATTTTTAGTAGAAGCACATGATAGGAGACTCACACATTTGTCATTTTAAGTAACCAGTTGTTTTAAAATTAGGATGCATTTAAAAATAGACCATTTTAATTCCATCAATAATAAGATGACACAAATAAAACAGATTTATTCACTGATACCAATTATGTATTTAAAGATTTTGGCAAAAATGTGTACCAAAGATAAGTCCTCAATGTTCCTTTTAGGACTTTGTAAGACATGGTTAAAAATCTCTTTTCAAATCTGTCCCATTTTGAATTGATATTGGACTCCAGACTTATACTGGACTCCAACTGTCCATCTCAAGTTAGATACCTCAAAAGAGTCTTCAAAACCTCGTATCCAAAATCAAGCTCCTGATCTTTCTCTTCCAGGGCGCTCCCCTTGTAGCTTTCTCCTCCGAAGTGATGAAGACTCCATCCTTCAAGCAGCTCAGGCCAAAAACATACGGTGTCTTCCTCGCCCTTCTGTTTTCTTGCACACCATTCATCCAAGCCATTATTCAATTCCACTCGTTCTACCTGTAAAATGTATCCAAAACCTGACCACTTCTATCCACCTCCACTGATACAACTCTGCTCCAAACCACTGTTCTCTCTCACCAGGAGCATGACAGAGCCTTCTAATTGTTCTTCCTGAGTCTGTTTTGTTCACTTCCATCTATTCTTCACCAGTAGCCAGAGCGATTCTGCTAAAACATGTCAGTTCACCTCACTCCTTTGCACACACCTTACAGGCTCCCTATTTCCTTCATACAGTGACCAAAAAGGCGCAGTCTGATCTGGCCCCTCTTCCTCTCTGACGTCTCTACTGGCCACTTCTGGTTTACTGGCCCTCTGGTTGCACTGTCCTCGTTGATGTAATTAAATAACAGACTGTTCCAAGCTCACTACCTCTGGAATTTGGTGTTGCCTCCACCTGGAAGGCTCTTCCCAGGTGATTGAACGGTTGTGCCCTCTCCAATGCAAACCTCACCATTTTGGTTAAGACCTTTCCAGACTACACTTTACGTTTTCTGTTTGTTTGTTTGTTTTCCCTCCAAACTATCCCTATCAGCCCTGCCTGCTTTATTTGTCTCCAGAGGCCTCATTACCTTCCAACATGCTAAATATTTTCCTTACTTTAAATTTTTTTTCTCCACACATTAAAATTTAAACTTCATGAAGGTAGAGATTTTTCTTTGTTTTCTTAGCGACAGTGTCTCCAACACCAAGAGGAGTTCCTGGAACACTGTAGGTGGTTAGTAAATATTTATTGACTTAATTATGAGTGCATGAGTTAACAGTATAGGAAATAAAAGTAGCTATAATTTTGGTAACATATCACATTTCAGACACTTTACCTATAATTGATGCAGTTACTCCTAATAACAACTCTGTGCTCTATCACTATCCCCGAGATGTAGATGGAAATTTAAGAATTCAAAAAATTATATTGTTCCAAGTCACAGAATTTCAAGAGAAATGCTCAGGATGGCGGGTTTTCTTGTTGCCCTTTGTACCTCAACCCCGAACTAGGTTTTCCTGAAGGGAAACTTTTCAGGTTCCCGGCTCATTATTTATATATCTTTATCTTTTTCTTAAGAAAAATTGTATCTATATACATGAAGATTCTTGGATGGGCTTTTTTATTAATACACATTTATATTAGCTTTCTCTTTGCTTAATGAATTTGAAGCCCACTCTCAGGCTGTTGCACCTAGACTTACAAATAAATCATGCTATGTTAAACCTGCATGGCCATGTTCTGGGCAGGACAGCTATTAGGCGAGTAAAAGTAAATACTTCTTTTACTCTCTATACTGGGTATTAAAGGTCTTATGATTTTCCCATTTACTCATTTAGCAAACTTTTGAGGATTGTCCACTGTTAAAGGGAATGTATCTGGTACCGTAACTGAATGTAATACTGCAAATTGAGATGAGAAAGTTTCATAAATAATAGCAATTTCTTACTTTCCTGCCATTTTTTTATAGCCCTTGTGCTGCCTCATCTACATACAAGGACCATGAAACACCAAAAGGCAAACTGGCTTGCCCAGTATTCTCATAGCTAGACATTCCCCTACATAGCGTAAAAATAGGAAGGATGGGTAAGCATTTTGCTCCTGGGGGGTTCCTATTTAATTAAGAATACAGAAAGTCATATTGGCTGATAAGTACCTTGATGTCTAGGATGACAATTTACTCACCTTTCTGCACATAGCAGTACCTAGCTGCTCAGTTTAGTATCTTGCTTAATTTAGTAACATACTGCAATTTATATATATATATTTATATATTTTATTAAAGAAGTTATAGATTTACAGAAAGATCATGCAGAAAATATAGAATTCCCATATACCTGCCCCCATTTTAATCTTTTGCATTAACGTGTGGCAACTTTGTTACAGTTGAGAGAATACTATTATACTTGTACTATTAACTATAGCGCTTACTTTATATTAGGATTCACTGGTTGTGCAGTCCTATGTATGCTTGTTTTTTGTTTTGTTTTTAATTTTTGTTCTAGCAACATATATACCACATAAAATGTCCCCTTTATACCAATTCAGATATATATTTCAGTAATGTTAATTACATTCACAATGTTGTGTTTTGAAAATGAGTCAAAACATACCTTAAGGGGAGCAGATGTGGCTCAAGCGGTTGAGTGCCTGCCTCCCATATGGGAGGTCCTGTGTTCAGTTCTCGGTACCTCCTGAAAAAACAAAAAAACAAACAATATGCAAAACAAATGAAAAACACCAACTCAGGGAAGATGATGTGGCTCAGTGGTTGAGCTCTGGCTTCCTGTATACAAGGTCCTAGGTTCATTCCCCAGCCCCCGGTACCTCAAAAAATTAAAATTAAAATTAAAAAAACCTTAAAATGAGAATGACTACTTCAGAAAGTCATCCTTTTGGCTGCAGACTTTTTTCAACAATAAAACAATTATTTTCA
This sequence comes from Cabassous unicinctus, assembly GCA_029593785.1. NCBI lineage: Eukaryota > Metazoa > Chordata > Mammalia > Cingulata > Chlamyphoridae > Cabassous > Cabassous unicinctus. The sequence goes on from JAQZBX010044504.1 coordinate 11,287, forward strand.
AGTCTTAGGAAATGTATCTTGGAAATCTGCAATATACTCTCTTAAATAATTAAAATTGTGGCTGTTAATCTTTACCCTTTGATAGAAGCTTTCACCCTTGTAAACAGGCCAAATTTACTTACAGTGTAGTCTCAGGAATACAATTTTTGACAAAGAAACATAATGTTATTTAGGGTTAAAAATTAAGAAAGTTTATAGAATAATGAAACAACTTTTCTTGCATGACTTAATATGTTCTAAGTCAGTTTTCCAAGAAAGGTATTTAAATGTCCTGAGCCATGGCCATATGACCATTTCATTATTTAATCCCTAAAATTGTTTTAAAAGTCATACTCTTTTAACACCATAACTGGTACATACTGATTCTCAAGAACTGTACTTTGTTTTCAATTCTAAAAGAATATTAAAATAAGCAAAGAACAAAAGCACACCAAATATAGGCAAATAATTATATGAAGATGGTTCAAAATGACCAATATGCAAAGGACTGCAACATTCCCTGTGAAATTGCAATGTTCTTGCTAAGTATGATAAAATGAGCTCCCTCAAACACTGTTATACTTTGAAGTACATTTGGAAATATATATAAATATGCCTATGTGCTTTAAATTGGTACATTTGTCCATGGAAAGTGTTTTAACAAAATAGGCATAATGCACACAAAGTTTTTAATACAAGAATGTTAATCATAACATTGTTTATAAAATCTAAAAAATGCATACAACTTAAATATTTATATAGGGGAGGTTGAAATAAATTATAAAGAATCAAATAAATTTATGGGGTGAACTAATAATAAAATTCTTAAATTAATCATGTTCTTAAAATGGAAATTGTTTACAATATAATATTAAGTTAAAATCAAAATGTAAATATGTTTATTTAGTTCTAATACCATAATTGAAAACTGACAATGAAAATATATGAAAATGTTAATCATAGTAGCAGCTGAGTTGTAATGTCCTGGATGATTAAAACCTTATTTTGAAAACTGCCATCACCTGCGTCAACCTGACATAGCTATAAGGACTAAGAACTTGGGCCATCTGGGTCAACATAACTTAGTTGTTCCTTCCAGGAAACCACTACCCAGGGAATACAAGACCTAAACCAATATATAACTTCAGCATTTGTTTCAGAAACTCCATGGAAAACATTTATCTGAGACAATACTTGGCTCGCCTGGGCAAATGGCTTATCAAACCACAATTTACATATAAGGATTCACTTCAAGACCCTCACTTCACTACGTTCACCAATCCTAAACCAATCTTAAACTATTTGTCATAAATTTTGCCTAATTCCTTTCTAAAGGACGTGCCCTAATCCACCAGAGACCACTGCCCAAGCCCTAAAAATAATCATCCTAACTTCCTCTTTCTAAGACACTGCTAAAACTACAGTAAATGTGAATAAATAGCTTTGCTTTATTAACAGTTTGCCTGCTGATATTTTTGAAGATCAACAATTGGTTTTGTCATCCTATTTTAGATGAAACGTGTTGTTTTTATTAAGCAAGGTTTTGGTTTTCTGGTCTAGATATTACCAGTTCTGTAACCATAATCTTACATAGAAATGTAATGAGGAAAGTTATGTAATTATTATAATACCTCTGGAGGTTTGGAACTTTATGTACCCTAGAAAAACATATTCTTAAAGTTAATCCATTCCTGTGGATGTGAACCCTTTGTAAATACAACATTTTGATAAGTCTTCTTCAGTTAAAGTGTGGTCCCCCACAACCTGAGTGGGTATTAATCCTCTTACTGGAGTCCTTTGTAAGAAAATGAAATTCAGCCAGAGAAAGAAAAGTCATGGAAGCAAGAAGCTGAAATCAACGTAACCCAGAAGAGAAGGGAGAGACTAGCAGACACTGTCATGTGCCTTACTTACCATGTGGCAAGGAGCCAAGGATCCCCAGCAGCCAGTCTTTGGGAAGAAAGCATTGCCTTGATGATGCCTTGATTTGGACATTTTCCAGACTTTAACCATGAGTAAATGAATCCACATTGTTTCAGCCAAATCATTGCATGGTATTTGCCTAAGCAGTCCTGGCAAAGGGCTGTTTAAATAAATGTAGTATAAACGCATGTAATAATATTAGCAGTTAAAAAGAATGGTACAGTTTTTTATGAATAATAGGGAATAATCCCTGCAATATATTACTTACTAAAGAAAATAAGATCTAGAGCTGTGTATGAACCCTTTGTGATATATACACACATAAACAGAAGCATGGATACACACACACACAAATGCACACAAATATAAATTCACACAAGCCTCCAGTAACCCACCCTACACACATATGCTGGCCCAAGATCACATGACTACACACAATTACACATGCACATACATACTTTTGTAAATGCTTAGGAAATCTCTGAAAGGATGCTCAAGAGACTGTTGGAGTCACCATTGTGCCCTGCCATGTGCCTGATCACCCACAGCTGCAACTTGGTGACATGGCATCTCTTGATGATGCCTTGATTTGGACACTTTCACAGCCTCAGAACTCTAAGCTTTTAACCTAATAAATTCCCATTATAAAAAACCAACCCATTTCTTGTATATTTCATTGGTAGCCTTTAACAAACTAAGACAGAAATTGGTACCAGGAAAATGGGGTGCTGCTGCTATGCAAATACCAAAAATGTTGGAACAGTTTTATAAACAGATGGGGAGTAGATTCTAGAATAATTGTGAGACGCTTGATAGAAATGGCCTAGATTGCTTTGAAGAGATGGTTAGTAAAAATATGGACAGTAAAGATACTTCCAATAAGGCTTTAGACAGAAATAATTACTGCATCATTGTAAACTGGAAGGAAGGTGAAATGAAAGTGATAAGTTGAGAACTGAACTCCTGGGTACAAAGAAAAAAGAAATTGAGGTTTTGAGAAATTCCAAGTTACTGGAAAATGAATCCCCAGAGGATAGGGTCCCATGTGAGGACCTAACTGAGCATGGAAACAGACATTCGTTTCAGTGTAAGTCAGGATTGGAAATGCAGATATCCAGAAAGGATTTGTGAAAAGTTCTATTTTCTGATGGTTGGGACCCCTGTGAACTGCATGCAAAACCAACAAGCATTCTGCAATATCTGTATGAACGAAACCACTGCCAGCTTGAACTAAAAGGGACAGAAAAGGGAAAGATTGAAGTAAAAACTGCTTCAAGGACAAAACTCTGGAAGCTGAGGTCTGGGCTCAAGACATCTTCTCAGTCCAAGAGAGGAATCCCACCTATGTGTGCAGAAAAGATGAGTTTGCCCCAGCATTTGAAGAGGGTGAGCCTTCTGCCCCGTTGTTCAGGAAGAGTGCTGCCTCCCCAGGCTCTAGAGAAGGTTTAGCTCATTCAATGAGGGTTTGGGGAGAGTTCAGACACCACTCAACTGTTCTGAGGGGGTTGCCTGTGCCCTGGTGATTGGGGAGATTGTGGCCATCACCTCAGTGTTCTTGGAGGATGAGGCCACCACCTAGATGCTTCATGAAGATAAAACCAAGAAGATGGCTGTTGAGCAAACCCTTGAAAGGTGTGGGACTCCCACTCCATGAGGCCCCAAGGAGTAGAAACCATCATTCTATAGATGATTATCAGACTTTGAAATGTAATGGACTATGCCCTGCAGGTTTTTAGAACTCTTTGGGTTTTTGGAACTCTTTGGGACCTGTGATCCCGGTTTTACTTCCAATTTCTCCTTATGGTAATGGGAACATTTATTCTATGACTGCCCCTCCTTTGTATATTGGAAGCAGATAACTTGTTTTCTAAGTTTCACAGGTCTACAGCCAGAGCAGAATTTTGCCCTAAGACAAACTGCATGCCTATAATGGATTTTGATGATATTTTATACTTAGCATTGTTATTGAAATGATTTAAGGCTATTTGAAATGTTATTATAGAAGGAATGTATTTTACATATGGAAGGAATATGTATTTTTGAGGTCCAGAGGTTGGAATGTGTTGGTGTGAGTTGTTTGTGAACCCCAGAAAATTATGTTCTTAAATTGGTCCCTTCTTGTGGGTGGGGGATCCTTTTGATTGGATTGGATTCAGTTGGGGCCTTTGATTGGCTTGTTTCAGTGAGATGTGACCCAGGGTGGGTCTTAACCTTCTGGCTGGAGTCCTTTATAAATGGAGGACTGAAAGCAGAGACACACAGAGAAAAAGGAGCAGAGACAGAGAAACCCGGTGAGGCTGGAACTAGCAGAGCACAGAGGCACAGAAAGAGGCTCGGGAAAAGCTGAAAGAGATGAGGTCTGGAGGAGAATGGAGAGATTAGCCATATGCCTGATCACCCACAGCTGAGCTCTAGAGACTGACAGAGCCACCATCATGCCCTGCCATGTGCCTGATCGCCCACAGCTGTAACTTGCTGAGAGAGCATCTCTTGGTGAGACCATGATCTGAACACTTTCACAGTCTCAAAACTGTAAGCTTTTAACCTGATAAATTCCCATTATAAAAACCAACCCATTTCTGGTATATTGCATTGGCAACCTTTAGCAAATTAAGATACGATGGAAGCAAGTAAATGAAATCAATGAAACCTAGAAAAGAAGAGAGAGACCAGCAGATGCTGCCATGTGCCTTTCCATTTGGAAGAGGAGCCAAGGATCATTGGCAGCCAGTCTTTAGGAAGAAAGCATTGCTTTGATGATGCCTTGATTTGCACATTCTCTCAGCCTTGAAACTGCAAGCCAACTCCCATGGTTTAAGCCAACCCTTTTCATGGTATTGGTTTTGAGCTGTTCAGGATGCTAAAACGAAACATCATTATTTCTTGATGCTTTAAGTGTTCCAAGTATTTTAAGCATTCTGATTACATGGTATATATTAAGTTATTTAATTCTCATAATTGCCCCATGAGGTGAGCACTGTTATTTCCCCATTGTGTCCAAGGTCACACAACAGCTGCTCAGCAGAGCCAAGATCAGAGCTCAGGTTGTCAGGCTCCAGAGTCCACACTGTTTGCCACTGTATCATTCTGCTTCTCATATAGAGGTATTATATGTTTCTAGAAAGAGGCAAAGCAAAGAATATTGATATACATTCAGAGTACTGACGGCATTGGACTCAGACTTTACTTGGGCATAACATATCTTCAGAGATTCCAGTGGAGAAAGATTTCTCTCAGACTTTCTTTCCCTGTTTCCGTGGCTGAGACTCTCTCAGAGATAGCATCATTCCAGGTTTTTGACTTATCTTCCTGAACACAGCCTCTGATGTTCATTTAACGTAATTATTTCTATTCATTGTGGAAGAGATCTACAATGTGATTGGAAAGGAATGTTTTATAAAATCCTAGGAACAGTATCTCCTCTTGTGTGAGATGCTTCTCTGTGCCTGTAATGTAACATCTTGCTAAAAGACAAGGCATATTACCCAGAGAAAATATTATTGTTTTATTCTGGAACAAGTTGGAGCTAACTTTGGTATTTTTTAATATATATGAGATATATATATATATATATCTTTAATGTGTAGATGGAAATTGCACAGTACACACAAATCCCAGTAGTTTTTATAATATGCTAAACTAGACTTAAATATTGAGCAGGGAAAATGAATGCCATATTTTCAATCCAAGTCACATTGATCTGACTTCCTAATGAAATGTACTTTACATATATTGGAGCTAGAGTTTTAGTTATTAAATTAAATTAGACCAGCTACAGAAAGCTCTTTGATAACAGCAAAGAATGAGTTTGACAACCAGTCTCATTGCCTAAGCACAATATTTCTCACTAACTGTATAATATAGTGAACTGCCTTAGTTCCTTGAAAATCATGATTTGGAAAGGAGGACTTGTTATCTGGGATATAGGGATCTTTATAAAATTTTTGGAAATAACTTCTGCAAGAGATACAGTAAATGAAGGGTGTCAGCCTGTGATTTTTACATGCCACTCAATTCCAATAGGCATCAACTGAACCACATGTATTTCTAGCTATGAATATACTATTTTATGCATCCCATTTCTTTCTCTAAGTCTTAGTGGGAATCTACTTAAGTTGAGTGAAGTTGGACTGTACCGCAGAGCAAATATTGATGATTAGTCACCATTTTCTCTATAGAGCCTATATACATCCTGGAAACCTTATTTGAAATAACACTTATTAATAGAAATTACCTTTATTTACAATTGGAGTCTAACCAATGTATGGACAAATGGGCAAATGGAGTATGTCCTTAGAATGCCACCTGAGAAATGTAGTTTATTCCCAAGTCTAAGTATAAAGGACTCAGTGTGGTAGCTTAAAATTGGAATCTGGCTACATAGCAATTTCCACACTAGCCCCATTGATATCCTTTGCTATTTAATACCCCCTTCTTCCAAATCCTCGTAGATTTGGCCAAAGCAGAGGTGCGGAACAGTGTTTGGCTATTTACATTCATATCTTTTAATCCAAATACCCAGTGAAAGCATCTATGTACTAGAGATTCTTACATTTGAAATATTATCAAAATTCGTTCGTATTGAAGCACTGCATATTTTTCTAAGACCAAATGAATCCTAGGTAGGTAGAAAAAAATTTCCTGTAAAAGATCTATTTTTGAGCTCAGGTTTTAAATGCCACTTTCTTTCAATTGATGGCATTCTGTTGACCTTGAAGTACGTGTGATAAACAAAGGACTCTCTCGGATCTAGCTGTTATTACAAAATGATGGAGCACAGGTGGATCTGAAAGCACAAACATCCAGTGAGCAATAAAAACAACAGAAGCCCGGATGCTTAGGACGCATTACACGGGAGCTGGAAACGATATTGGCTCTTCTAAATGGTAAGGTAGTTGGGTGGGGTATGTTTGCTTTATTTAGTCCTCTCAAGATCATGTTATTTTTCTGATCAGCATGGCTCTTTTCAAAAACAGTACAAAAAGCATATTTCTTTCAAAAACATTTATCAAAATGGTCAAAATATTCCTGAATTGCTGTTCTTATTTTAAACCATTAAATACTTCCCTGATACAGAAGTTAAGATATTCTAAATCACAGATATCAATATATCTTTAGCAGAGATGTTTTTATCCAAATTTATTCTGTAACAAAACTTGTATCACTGGGAAAGTAAACACCAAAACACCAATAAGAACATATTGCCAGGTAAATGTGCACACTTTTTTTCTTTCTAGAAGCAATGGTTTGTCATAGGTTTGCAGAGATTCTGAAAATAGCCTGACTAGTCTGCCTTTCCACTTTGTAAAATTATATATCTACATGTCCAAGTTTCAGTAGATGAATTTAAAATGTGGTATTCAACATTATCCAATTAGGATGCCCATAAAACCAAGAGTATTTGTTAAGTGTGGGGTTGAATACTTTTGATTATTTGGACATTGTAAACTTCAAAACTTTGTGCTTATAGTACATATAGTTAGCTTTAGTCTGCTTGCTCGGAGAACAAGAAAAATCTCATCCATATATTTGAGGATATAGTGATTGAGGAACTGTTATTTTTTTAACTTGTAGATTATACTTTTCTCTCTCTTCATACAAACTAAGTAACTTTTGATCAAATAAATGTATTAATCTGTTAATTTCCATTCCCAAATATAAACATAAGTTTACAATAATTTGGAATATTTTTTTCCTTATAAAGTCTATTTTAATTTTCCTATCACTCCCTAGATTTGGCAACAAGATCATAAGAGAATGAGTAAATAGTATCAGTTGGGGAAATAACTTAATTCAAAAGGCAAATGCTCAAATGTAAATATAAACAACTTGCTTCATTTCACTTTTATAAACCTGATGCAAAAGTGGCTATTAAAATCAGAGTTGATCAGCCTGTCAGCCAAGACCCACAGATGCTCACACTGCTAATCACACAGTCAGGAACCTTCTGACTCAGCACCTCTCACTCCTAGGGCCTTGGCTGGGACCCAGGCAGTCAGCAGTCCGAAACACATCCATACTTGCTGAGCTAAGTCTAATGAATTGTGTTAGAAGTAGTAGGTGAGCTGCTCTCTATCATTTACTGCAGTATTGAGCAAGAAGGCTGAGATTCTACTGACTTAATGAGGTGCCACTGTAAGATTTTCATACTGCTATAATGACAGGTTTGTAGAATTCCTGTTTCTTTCTTGGCCTCCAGTCATTCTATCTTTTGTAGTTAAGTGGTCACTGCGATCTTTGGTGTAAAGTGACCAGGAATGCCGTCAAAAGGCAAGATGGCGGTCATTGCATTGTTCCCACTAGGGTCAGCAGTCATCTTTATGCTGTACAGCAAATTTGGTGACCGCTTCCTTAAGAATGGTGAACATGTAAGAGGGTTGGTGAATTCCGTCCACTGAAAAATAAAGCATGTTTAATTGTCTCCCAAATATGGCAAGTTTACAGGAAGTAACTAGATCTGCACGCTAAGAACCTGGATGGAAGCTTAAGTCCAAATTCACACAATTGATATCAAAGTCAACTTTTGGAAAAACCAACATTTAAGTTAATGCAGATTTAATTGATGCTAAATATTTCACTTTAAACACTCTTTTTCAAAAACATCTGGCTCCAACCAATAATCAATTTAGTTTTAGTCTCCTTTCCTTTTGCTGTTTCTTAGCAAATCCAATGAACCAGTCAATTTCTTAATCTGATGTCAAGGGAATACTTTAAAAACTCCCATTTAAACTGTGTCTTTCTCCATACTATCAACTACTACTGTGTGATATTAATAAACTTAGAGAAATTGGTGTCATTTTATATTTGATACTAGTGAAATATGCATTGTCCATAATTTTTAAGAAATGTGCCATTTCACAACAGGAAGCCCATCCACACTGACAATTGTAGATTTGAAAATAACCCGAATTTCTGTCTGCCAGGAGATAGCATTAACCACTTATCATTCCTACTCATTGCAGTATAAAATGGTGGCAAATCAACTGGGAACTACCCAGTTTCTCTGTATAGCTTTTTTTTTTTTATTTAAAGTCTCAACACTCCCTGGAAAAGAGTCCTTTTTCTCCCCACAGCGGAGGAGTGACATGGGCAGTGGCTATCCTACAAGCTTCTTATGGGGATTAATGAGAACATTAATATAAAATACCTCCTGCGTGTATAGCATGTGAGAGGCCATCAGTAAACATCAGCTACTATTATTCATTGAAGGTGTAAATTATGTCTTTCCTTCAAAGAAACTATGTTTCATAAAATATTTGTTAGGTGAAGATTAATATACATAATAGCTCTCTTTTTTTGGAAATTGCTGAGAATCCTTGTAATGTCATAAAGCAAACCGAGATAAGCTAGGCTAGGCTATGTCCCTAAAAAAATCTTATTAAAAGAAAATCAGCAGCAGCATGAAGCTTTGCAAAGGCAGCAGGCTTAATTCCTGTACTTGCAGTTACTGCAGTGCAATGTGCAATTGCAGTGACCTAATAGTGGCCAAGCCTGTTAATGGCTGCCAACAATACAGGTATGTATAGTTCATCAACGATTTTATTAACTGCTATTTTTTTTATTGTTTTATTCTGATGTATATGTTAGGTTGTGAACTCATGAATGGAAGCCTCTGTCCTTTCCTTTCTTCCTAAATGGCTCAGGGCTTGAATGACAGGTTTGGCAGGACTCAGTGCTTGCTGACAGCAGCTGAAAATGAAGACTTCTCCCTTCAAATGGTCTGAAGTCTTTGTTTCAATGAACCTTTTATTTCAAAAGCTCTTCAGTGCCAAAACCATTGCTTCCAAAATAAACATTTCTCCTTTTGAAAGAAGATATCAGTTTGAGGATAAAACTTTTCCAAAATAGGATCAGCATTTTTAGTTGTTGTTAAGATACATTTTTCTTTGAGGTGGAGGGTGTGCGTTTATTCGTGCATGTGGTTTAATCAGCTTACTGTAAAGGTGCACTGACTTGTCCTAAATACACAAATATTTTGAAACTAATTTTTCCAATATGCTGCAAAGGCACAAAATATTGTATAAACAAATTTGTAGAAAAAAGTGCAGGCTCACTTTAATAATTTTAGATCCTCACACAGAAATGCTCTTGGGTGTGGCCATATATTCTGGATTCCAGTTTACTTGGTAAGAGAACATATGCTTGTTCTTATTACT
>JAQZBX010044505.1:0-21338 GCA_029593785.1 Cabassous unicinctus
CATATGGGTTGGTAATAACGGTGGGGACATTGAAACCCTAGATTCTGTTGAGTCTTTGCCAGATAAACCTGTAATGGTCTGACATAAACCTATGAGGAATAGCCATACAACCTCCACCTTTTGTGCCTGATAAACCTGTAACCACCTCCCCTGAAGAACAGTCCTCACTTCTCTGTCTGAAGAGATTAACCCTGTTTCACCAGATGAAACTGCAAAGGAATGCCCTGAAGTAGTTGGCTTGCAAGACACTTCTAATTTTTCTCTTGCCCTTCCCCAACACCCCTCTTTTCTTCCAGACCTATAACTAGACTGAAGTCCCAACAGGCCCCTAAAGGTGAGGCACATCTTCACGAGGAGATGTGCTACACTCCAAAAGAACTGCATGATTTTTCCAACTTATATAGATAGAAATCAGGGGAATATGTGTGGGAATGGATATTAAGGGTGTGGGATAATGGTAGAAGGAACATAAAGTTGGATCCGGCTGAATTTATTGATATGAACCTACTAAGAAGAGAGTATGGATCCAATGTTGAAGCTTGAGGGGTTAGAAAGGGCTCTAACAGTTTGTTTGGGTGGTTGGCTGAAGCATGGACCAAAAGGTGGGCTACACTGAAGTCAAAATTACCAGAACTGCCCTGGAATAATGTAGATGAGGGGGGTCTAAAGACTTAGAGATTGGAATGTTAGAGTGGATTCATCATGTAACACCTTCTTACCTGTCCCAGGAATGTCCAGAGGACACACCTTTCACCAGTACTGTGGGGAATAAATTTGGAAGACTAACTCATCTTCCCTAAAGAGGTCTGTGGTTGCTCTTCTCTTAGGTCAGATATTACTGTGGGAAGTGCTGTTATTGAACTGGGATCCTTACACAATGGAGATGATCAAATCCTGGTTTGGCAGAAAGCAAATGGCAGCACCTAATCGGCCACAACAAGGTGGGCGTGGCTATCATAATGGACAGCAGACTCAAAGCAGTAATCAAAATAGTCTGACTCGCACAGACCTATGACTGGCTAGTAGATCAAGGGGTACCTAGAAGTAAAATCAATGGGCAGTCTATTAAATTCTTATTTCATCTGTATAAGCAGAAGAGTCCTAGGTCAAGTGAACAAAAGTCTAACTTGAATTACAAAAACAGTCCCTTAATCAATTCCCAGACTTGAGACATTTTACAGACTCAGAGCCCCTTGAATGAAGGGAAGACTGTCTCCCCTGCTATGCTGGCAAACATTTATACTGCTAATCTTTCTCCAAGCCTTCCCCAAAGAGACCCATGGCTTTTTACTATGCATTGCTGTGCACTGGGGAAAAGGAAAGAATCACACATTTTGGGGATTATTAGACACTAGCTTGGAAGTGATATTAATTCCAGGAAACTCAAAACGTCACTGTGGTCCACCAGTCAGAATAGAGGTTTATAGAGGTCAGGTGATCAATGGAGTTTTAGCTCAGGTCCATCTCACAGTGGATCTAGTGGGTCTCCAGACCCATTCTGTGGTTAATTCCCTCGTTCTGGAATGCATACTTGGAATACACATATCCAGCAACTGGCAGAATCCCTACATTGGTTTTCTGACTTGTGAAGTGAGGTCTATTACAGTAGGAAAGGCCAAGTGGAAGCCACTAGAACTGCCTCTACCTAGAAAAATAGTAAATCGAAAGCAATAGCACATTCTTGGAGGAATTGCAGAGATTATTGCCACCATCGAGGACTTGAAGGATGCAGGGGTGGTGATACCCATCACATCCCCATTGAACTCTTCTATTTGATCTGTGCAGAAAACAGATGGATGTTGAAGGATGGCAGTTGATTCTCATAAATTTAACTAGGTGCTGACTCCAACTGCAGCTGTTGTTCCAGATATGTATCATTACTAGAGCAAATGAACACTTCTCCTGGTACCCTGTATATAGCTATTGATCTGTCAAATACTTTTTTTCTCAATTGCTGTTCATAAGGACCACCAGAAACAGTTTGCTTTCAGCTGGCAAGGCCAGCAATACACATTCACTGTCCTATCTCAGGGGTATATCAACTCTCCAGCCTTATGTCATAATTTTGTCCACAAGGACCTTGATCGTCTCTCCCTCCATAAGACATCACATTGGTCCATTATATTGATTGACCTAGTGAGCAAAAAGTAGCAACTACTCTAGACTTCTTGGTAAAGCATTTGCTTATCAGAGGGTAGGAGACAAATCCAACAAAAATTCAGTGTCCTTCCACCTCAGGGAAATTTCTAGGTGTCCAGTGGTGTGGGGCATGTTGAGATTTATGTTCTAAGGTGAAGGACAAGGTGTTGCATCTGGCCCCTCCTACAACCAAAAAAGAGGCACAATGCCTAGGTGGCCTCTTTGAATTTTGGAAACAACATATTTCTCATTTGGGTGTGCTATTCTGGCCCATTTACTGAGTGACCTGAAAAGCTGCTAGTTTTGAGTGGGGACTGGAACAAGAAGAGGCTCTGCAACAAGTCCAGACTGCTGTGCAAGCTGCTTGCTACTAGGGCCATATGATCAAGCAGTTCCAATGGTGTTGGAAGTGACAAGAGACAAATAGTGATGCTGTCTGGCGCCTTTGGCAGGCCCCTATAGGAGAATCACAATGCAGACCCTTAGGATTTTGGAGCATAACCCTGCCATATTCTGCAGGTAACTTACTCTCCTTTTGAGAAACAGCCTTGGGTCTGCTCCTAGGCCTCAGTAGAAACCAAATGCTTAACTAGAGGCCACTAAGTTACCATGAGACCTGAATTGCCTATCATGAGCTGGGTTTTATCTGACTGGCCAAGCCATAAAGTTGGGTGTGCAAAGCATAATTGCATTATAAAATGGAAGTAGTATATATGAGATAGGGCTCAAGCAGGCCCTGAAGGCAAAAGTAAGTTACATGAGGAAGTCCCCTAAATGCCCATGGTCACCACTACTGCCACATTGCTTTCACTTTCCTAGCCCACAGCTATGGCCTCTTGGGGAGTTCCTTATGATTAGCTAACTGAGGAAGAGAAAACTCGGGCCTTGTTTACAGATGGCTCTTTACGATATACAGGTACCACCAAAAGTGGACAGCTACAGCTCCACAGCCCCTTTCTGGGACATCCCTGAAGGACAGTTGTGAGGGAAAATCTTCCCAGTTGGTGGAACTTCAAGCAGTGTACCTGGTTGTTTATTTTGCTTGGAAGGAGAAATAGCAGGAGGTATATTTGTACACTAATTCATGGGCTATTGCCAATGGTTTACCTGGATGGTCAGGGACTTGGAAGGAACATTATTGGAAAATTGATGACAAAGAGATCTGGAGGAGAGATTGTGGATAGACTTTTCTGAGTGAGCAAAAAAAACATGCAGATATTTGTGTCCCATGTGAATGCTTTACCAGAGAGTGACTTCAGCAGGGGAAGATTTTAATAATCAAGTGGAAAAGATTACTCGTTCTGTAGATACCTGTTGGCCTCTTTCCTCAGCCACTCCTGTTATTGCCCAATATGAACAAAGTGCCTGTGACAGTGGGGATGGAGGTTGTGCATGGGCTCAGCAACACGGACTTCCACTCACAAAGGCCAACCTGGCTATAACCACTACTGAGTGCCCAGTCTGCCAGCAGCAGAGACCAACATTCAGTCCCCAATATAGCACCATTCCCCGAGGTGATCAGCCTGCTACCTGGTGGTAGATTGATTACATTGGACCACTTCCATCATGAAAGAGGCAGTGTTTTGTTCCAACTGGAATTGCCATGTACTCTGGATATGGGTTTGCCTTCCCTGCCTGCAATGCTTCGGCCAAAACTACCACTTGTGGACTTACAGAATGCCTTATCCACCACCATGGTATTCTATATAGCATTGCTTCTGATCAAGGAACCAACTTCACAGCAAATGAAGTACAGGAATTGGCACATGTTCCTGGAATTCACTGGTCTTACCATGTTCCCTATCATCCCAAAGCAGCTGGATTTATAGAAGAGTGGAATAGCCTTTTGAAGACTCATTTACAGTGCCAACTGGGTGGCAATACTTTGCAGGGCTAGGGCAATGTTCTTCAGGAGGTTGTATATGATCTAAATTAGTATCTGCTCTATGATGCTATTTTTCCCATAGCTAGGATTCATGAGTCCAGGAATCAAGGGGTGGAAGTGGGAATGGCACCACTCACTATTACCCCTAGTGATCCACTGTCTCTGTAACCTTAAGCTCTGCTGGTCTTTAGGTCTTAGTTCCAAAAGGAGGAGTGCTTCCACTAGGAGACACAGCAATGATTCCATTGAAATGGAAGTTAAAACTTCCACCCAGTCAGTTTGGATTCCTCATGTCTCTGAATCAACAGGTAAAGAAGGGGATTACTGTTCTGGCTGGGGTGATTGATTCTGATTATCAAGGGGGAAATAGGACTGCTACTATACAATGGAGACAAAGAAGAGTTTGCCTGGAATACAGGAGATCCCCTAGGGTGTTTCCTGGTACTACCATGCCTTGTGACTTAAGTCAATGGAAAACTACAACAAACCAATCCAGGTAGGACTATCAATGTCCCAGAATCAGGAATGAAGATTTAGGTTACCCCACCAGGCAAAGAACCATGGCCAGCTGAGATGCTTGCTGAAGGTAAAGGGACTATGGAATGGGTAGTGGAAGAAAGTTATAAATATGAACTACAACCACATTGCCAGTTACAGAAACAAGGACTGTAATGGTTATGAGTATTCCTTGTTTTGTTATTAGGATGTTTGTGTATATATATATATATAAAGCAAATATTTTTGTTTTCTTCCCTATCTAATTCTCTTATCATATGACATAAGTTGTACTAACTTCATGTCATTGTATTTAAATCAGGGGTTCTTAACCTTTTCTCTCTCTCTGTGTGTGTGTGTATTTTCTTTTTAAAGATTTATTTATTTATCCCGCCCCCCTCATTGTTTTGTGCTCACTGTCTGCTCTGTGTCCATTTGCTGTGTGTTCTTCTGTGTCTGCTAGTCTTCTCTTTTAGGCGGCACCAGGAACTGATCCTGGGACCTTCCAGAGCGGGAGAGAGGCGCTCAATCTCTTGTGCCACCTCGGCTCCCTGGTCTGCTGCATCTCTTATTGTCTCTCCTCTGTGTCTCTTTTAGTTGCGACATTTTGCTGTGCCAGCTGTCTGCGCAGGCCAGCACTCCTGTGCAGGCCAGCTCGCCACATGGGCCAGCTTGCCTTCACCAGGAGGCCCCGAGAATCGAACCCTGGACCTCCTATATGGTAGATGGGAACCCAATCACTTGAGCCACATCCACTTCCCCTTAACCTTTTTCGTTCCGTGGAACCCTTTACCAGTCAGGTGAAAACCATGGACCCCTTCTTAGAATGTAGTGGCAGATAGTTTTATGACACTTAACTTCCGTTGGATCTAACAACCACCATAATTTTGAAGTACGGATGAGTGTAAGCGATTTTTTGAGGTATGCAACAACTGTAATGTGATATGAAATGAATACTACTGTAATTTATCACACGCATTCATAAGTGAAGGAAATGCTAGATTTCAGTTAGAGGTCAGAGAAAATAAAGATAATAAGTTGATTTTTTTTTCAATTCAAGCTCATGGACCCCTTGAAATCTTTCCATGGACCCCTTGGGGTTCTGTGGACCCCTGCTTAAGAACCCCTGATTTAAATTATAGGATATCAAGTTTAAGAGTGAAAATTACCCAAGGTCTTGCACCCTCTTCTGGGGAATGTTAGTGCATTTCTGGTTGTACATAGGACAGTTGAGTATTGTTAGGTGAAAATATGACTTATTTTTATTTAGAGATTCAGTAAATAAAATTCAGTATGGTTTAAGGAGATGTGTTTGGCTGCCAAGTTGACAATGGGTGGACATAGTTAAGTTCATGTGTCAACTTGGCCAGGTTATGGTGTCCAGTTGTTTAGTCAAGCAAGCACTGGTCTGATTGTTACTGTGAGGATATTTCATGGATTTAAAACATTAGTAAGTTGATTGCATCTATGGTTGATTACATCTATAATCAACTGAGGAGATTGCTTTCAACAACGAGAGACATCTCATCCAATGAGCTGGAGGCCTTAAAAAGAGAAGTGATCATTTCTGCAGTCAGAAGGGAGAATTTGCATCTCTACCTCAGCCAGCCAGCCTCTCCTGAGGAATTCACCGAAAACCTTCATCTGAGTTCCCAGCTTGCAGCCTGCCCTATGGAATTTGGACTTGCCCATCCCCACAGTCACATAAGCCAATTCCTATTGAATAATCATATCATATTTATATCATATATATATATATATATATCCTGTTGGTTCTGTTTCCCTATAGAACCCTGACTAACATACCTTGCAAGTCAGTAACCATGGTAAATAACAGACACCATCACCGCTAGGGAGAAATGCAGGCTTTAAAATAAATACACAGGTAAGTAAGCATCTAGCAAGTGTGGGAGCCATTCTACATTCATACAAGGAGTGGCCCCATTAACCATGTGTGCACACAGATATATCTTGTTTATCGACAGATGTGAGTGGGAATCATAATTTCCATTTCCCTTGAGAGGGTTCATTCTTACAGTGGCACCTATAAAAAAACAACTTTGGTGGTTATTGTAAAAGTCTGCTCCACTTTGAGAAACACCTTCATTTATCTGAACTAATAAGACTCCAGACAAGCCCAAGAAATCAAGAAATACTTGTACTTCTAGCAAGAATAGCTCACAGTGTTAGATATTATGGGGGAGTCAGAGAAGCATGAAATTAATGACCTTATGTTATCAAGTATTTCAAAGAATAACCCATTATTAAAGTCTGACTAGGGTGTGTTTTTGTATTCTTCTCCCTGAATGTAGGTACGAGGTGTGGCACAGGTCTGGAAGCTGATGCACAGTTTGCTTTTAATCTCTGGGATTTATGGTCTATAAACTTTAAGATGGAAGACTACTGGGGTAGCTTGGAGTTATGTACTCTAGGAAAAACATGTTCTTAATCTTTATCCACTCCTGTGGGTGTGAACCGATTGCAAATAGGATCTTTTGATGGGTTACCTCAGTCAAGGTGGGACCCAACTGAACCAGGATGGGTCTTAATCTTGTTATTGGAGTCCTTATAGAGAAAGCCACAGAGAGAAAAGCCATGGGAGCAGTTAGAACCTGGAAGTCAACAGAACCCAGGAGAGAAGGGAGAAGATGCCTCCATGTGCATGCTATGTGACAGAAAAGCCAAGGAACCCCAAAGATTGCTGGCCAGCCAGAAGATACTGACTCCAGGAGGAAGCAAGCCTTCTATGCTCTGAAACCATGAGCCTATAAATTCTTGTTGTTAATCCAACCCATTTGTTTTAAGGTATTTGTTTTAGCAGCTGGGAAACTAAAATAACTACCTATAGCTAATCCTATAACATTTTATTTGACTAACATGTACAATAATATAAACAAATTTTTTGACCAAGGAAGATCTTAAAACCTGAAAATTTGTACAATGAATTCTAATAGGAAAAGAAGGGTCCTGATACCTGATTGTAGCCCATTTGTTGATGTCCTCAGCCTTTGGACAATTTTCTTAACTTCTCTGAGCACCTATTTCTTCCCTGGAAGGCAAGGATAAAACCATTACCTTCTCAGGAACCAGGGAAAGATTAAATGAAACAATGGATGTGAGCACTCAGTAAGTGATAGCTATTTTAATTGCCATTTAGTGTTCTTTGAAGTAACTTATTCTTCTCTACTTCTACCCACCAGGTTTTGTTCAGACTCTGGCCTGTTCTTGCCTGGACTCCTGCAGTGTCCTCCTTGCTGATCTCATCCCCAAACCACTCTCTATACTACTGCTAAAATAATTTTCCACAACTGCTTACACAACAACTTCAGAGGCTTTCAACATCTTCCTAGTACTTTTTTCTTTTACTAAAGTATTATTTACATGCAATAAAATTTACCCCGTTTAAGGTGTTTGATGAATTTTGGTAATTTTGTACAATCATGTAACCACCACCACAATCAAGGATATAGACAATAACCATCATACTTTATTCAAATGTCCTTAGATTTTACCTAGCCTCCTTTGTCCAGATTCCCACCCAGGACACCACATTACATTTAGTCGTCATGTCTCCTTAGACTCCTCTCGGCCGTGACAGTTTCGTAGACTTTCCTTGTTTTTGATATCCTTGACAGTTCTACTCATTTCTTATTTTCAGATGCATTTCATTTTTTAAATATATTTTTCAGAATTTTAATTTTTATTTATTTTTTTGAGGTACCACAGCAGGAGATTGAACCTGGGACCTCGTATGTGGGAAGCTGGTGCTCAACCACTGAGCCACGCTGGCTCCCCTGAGTTGGTCTTTTTGTTTGTTTGCTTGTTGTTGTTTTTTTGTTTGTTTTTATTTTTAGGAGGCACTGGGAACCGAACCTGGGACCTCCCCATGTGGGAAGCAGACGCTCAACCGCCTGAGCCACATCTGCTCCCCTCATTTTTAACCGCAGTCTACAAAGCCCTCTAATGGCCCTATCCTCCCTGATGGCTCTTATCTTCCATCTGCCTCTGGACACAGCTCCACAGTCCTCACCCCTGTTTCCCACAGTGGTCTCCAAGCTGCCCCACACTTAGCAGCTTTTCCACCATCCTAGAAACCAACGAACCTAATTTGGAGGGAAAACACATTCCTTCTGCTGCCCACCAACAGTCACTTGAGCAGGGTCACTTAGGACTCATCAGAAATGGCTCTGAGGATCTCTTGGTAAGAAGAGAAAGTTTTGTGCATAGAATTGCAATTCTCCTTGGCTGCCAAGACATGAAAATGTAACTAATGATTCTGCCTCCATAACGTAGAGAGTTTAAGGTGGTGTGGAAAGGAGAAAGGAGGGAAGGCTCAGTGCACTTTTCGGGGAGGATGGTGCCCACACTGGGAGACCAGAGCCGGATGTAGCCATGGTGATACATCTTCACTGCCATATGTACCCTGGCAACTCTGGGGTTCCATTTTCCATTGAAAAGTGTCATCCAAGCAGGCTGGGAGGGGCAAGCTCCCAGTTCTGCCTCTGACTCATCCTTTGGTGCTCCTATAGATTTTATCTCAGGACAAATGTCCTAGGTATCTTATGGGAATGCCAAGCCACTGGCCTCTTTGAGGGCTCCAGGTTTAGATGCAGAAAGCTTTTCTCTTTAATTTACTGGTCCTTCAATCCATAAGCATAAGCCCTGATTTACTTCTCCTATATTGATTTATATAAGCATGTTTATATCTATGCACATGTAAAATATATGTGCCTCTAAAGTTTGTTAGTGCAGTGGTACCCACAATTAAATATATTGTTTTTTTAGTTAAATCTCTCAATGAGCAAATATTCTGAAAGGCATGCTATGCATGAGGAAGAGAGAAGAGTCTTTAAGTGGAATTTTTGGGATTTGGGTACCCAGAAAAATAATTAAAAGAAATAATTTTGGGGGTTTTATTGGGGGACAAGTATGAAAATATGGATTTTAGGTATATTGAGAATGAGGTGTCGTGGGACTTCCAAGTGGGTATAGTGTTAGCCTAAGGTGATCACCCAGAACTGGAGATAAAATTTGGGAAGTTAGATCCCACTGAAGGCACAATAGAAGAGAGAGAATGTGTGGAGTGAAGACCAGAAAGCTGAATAAAGGACTGTTACTGAGAATTGGAGTTATTGACACTGTCCTTCCAGGAGCTGCCTGAAAATCAATGACAATGTCTGACATATACAGGGTCATTCAAGGTACTAATAGTAGCCAGAACAATGGGAAATGCTTAATATCAGAACACTCTACATTTAAGGAGCCATTTCTAGAATCTTGTTTGCTTTACTAATTTAATGAATGAATGATGTAACATCTCCATTAGGGTCATGTTAATTCTCACCTCTGCAGGGGTTAAGATTTAAGTATTAATTGCAGAAAAAAATAGTCCAAGATCTCAGTGATAATTGAGAGAATCTCTTTAGAAGATACAGCTGATTTCTGTGATGGTTAAGTTCATGTATCAACTTGGCTAGACTATGGTGCACAGTTGTTTGGTCAAACAAGCATTGGCCTGATTGTAATTGTGAGGACATTTCATGGACTTGAATCATCAGTAAGTTGATTGCATCTATGGCTGATGACATCTACAATCAACTGAGGAGATTGCTTTCAATAATGAGAGAAGTCTCATCTGACACATTGAAGGCCTGAATAGGAGAAGTGATGATTTCAGAAGTAAGAAGGGAGAATTTCCATCTCTACTTCAGCCAGCCACTTCTCCTGGGAAATTTATCAAAAACCTTCATTGGAGTGCCTAGAATGCAGCCTTCCCTATGGAATTTGGACTTGCCTATCTCCTCAGTCACATGAGCCAATTCCTATAATAAATTGCTGACTAATACAAGTTTAAAGTCCAGAAATTCTCATGATAATTTTCTATGGAGATCCTGATGATCACATAGGTAGGAAGAATTACATGGAAAAGCTAAATTCTCTTTTTAAAAAAAGATTCATTGTATTAGACTATAGAAGCCACAAAATAGATTAAGTAGTTAATCTATGGATACGTGGAGAAGCCCCTTGTTTTAGAAGCATTAAGTTGCTTCTAAGCTTAGAAAGGTTGTTCACACAAATCCATTGGAGGACCTTCCAAAGTGACTGATGACATCATCTATTGTTAATGAAAAGAGTCAACATTCTTTTGCATTATTGTGTAGCTTTGCATCTGTGCATTTTCATGAGTTGATATCTCACAGGTACTGAGCTACCACGGTATTCTATGCATGCTGGTTAGAAGTTATCCCTTCCATTCTCTGGACAAATTTTACTTCACCCCACTTTCTTCTGGATGTTAAAGCTGATTTTTCAGGCTTTCAACCAGTTGTTGAATTTCATGCAGAGAAACATATGGTCTAGCTCGTTGCAGCAGGTGTGGCATCTGCTCGTCTTCTTTAGGAGGCACAGGAACCTGAACCTGGGACCTCCCATGTGGTAAGCGGATGAGTCACATCTGCTTCCCACCAGAGTAATATTTAACAGTGGTTCCCAATACCAAGCATGTTGGATGGTGTATTAGTCAGCCAAAGGGGTGCTGATGCAAAATACCAGAAATCTGTTGGTCTTTATAAATGGTATTCATTTGGGGTAGAAGCTCACAGTTAACAGGCCATAAAGCATAAGCTTCTTTCTTCACCAAAGTTTATTGCCATGTGTTGGAACAAGATGGCTGCTGATGTTTGCCAGGGTTCAGGCTTCTTGGGTTCCCTTCTTCCCAGGGCTCCATTTCTCTCCAGGCTCAGCTTCTCTGGTTCCTCAACAATGTCAGTTGTAGAGTATGAGGCTTTGCCTCTCTTCACAAGGCCAGCTGTAGACTATCAGGCAAATGGCTCATCTCTTTTCCTGGGGCCTCCTCTCCTTCCTCACGACCAAGCTCCTCTGTGTGCTCGCTTCCCGGGGCTCCAGCATTAAAACTCCAACATCAAAAAACTCCAACTCAAAAAACTGCAACTCTGTCCTTTGCCATGTCTTTTATCTTTGAGAGCCCACCCACCAAGGGGTGGGGCTCAATGCCCTACTGACATGGCCCAATCAAAGCCCTAATCATTACTTAATCATGCCCGGATGAACAGACCAGTTTACAAGCATAATCCAATATCTATTTTTGGAATTCATAACTATATCAAACTGCCAAACTGCTACAGAACCATCTGTATTAGTCAGCCAAAGGGGTGCTGATGCAAAATATCAGAAATTGGTTGGCTTTTATAAAGGGCATTTATTTGGGGTAGAAGCTTACAGTTATCAGGCCATAAAGGATAAGTCTCTTCCCTCAGCAAAGTCTGTTGCCACGTGTTGATGGCTGCCAAGAGTTCAGGCTTCCTGGGCTCCTCTCTTCCCGGGGCTTGTTTCTCTCCAGGCTCAGCTGCTCTGCTCCTCTGTGTGCTTACTTCCCAGGCTCCAGCTCAAAAACTCCAACCTCCCTTCTCTGCAGTGCAGTTTCTCTGTGAGTCCCTGCCCACCAAAGGGGTGGAGACTCAACGTCCTACTGAAGTGGCCCAATCAAAGCCTTAACCATTATTTAGTCAAGTAAAAGTAAAACCTCTGAATCCAATACACTCTAATATGCCCCGAGGAAAAGACCAGTTTACAAACAATCCAATATTTCTTTTTGGAATTCATCAATAATATCAAACTGCTACAGTGTCTTACTACCACTCAAAGCAACCAACATGGAAACTTTATCACACACTGTCTTAGTTTGCCAGGGCTGCTATAACAAATGCTACAGACTGGTTGGCTTAAAAAACAGGGATTTATTGTCATACAGTTTTGGAGACTAGAAACCCAAAATCAAGGTATCAGCAGCATCGAGCTCTCTAAGAAGTTGTAGTTTTCTGGTGGTGGCTTGTTGGCACCCAGCAATCCACAGCTCAAGCTCTGCCTTGGTCACATGGCTGTCTCTCTCCTTCTGTCTCCTACTTCTGGTGTCCAAATTCCCTGTGCTTATAAGGACTCCAGTCACATTGGATTGAGGCCCGCCCTCATTCAGTGGGCACACCTTAACTAACAACATCTCCAAAGATCCTATTTACAAACGGGTTCACATCCACACCACTGGGGACTTGGACTTGAACGTGTCCTAGTGGGGAGCATGATTTAATCCATAACACTAGCCACTTCTGTTTTCTCAGTCTGATGTCAAAAGTAAGCTCTGTCATGGTTGTCCTGAGAATGTGTCTCATGGACTTCCACCTGCAGGGAGTGAAACTGGATAAGGGCACAGGGCTGTGCTCTGAAGGCTGTGGCTCTGTGCTTCCCATGGGGCTCCAGCCAGTCACGGGGCCTGGAAGGGACATGAAGCAGACCTGTTCTTAGGAGACATGGTGTTCCTCTGATCTCCAGTTTGGGCCTGAGGACCCTCACGACTTGCCTAACTTTCCTTGGACTACAGTGTAGTCTAGGATGCTTCCTCTTCCATCACTCAGCATGAGACTTGCATGTCAGTTGACAGCTCTTTCAGATTTCCTTGGCCCTCTCCCTACCTCCCTCACACAGTCCTTTTCCCTAATAAAATCCTTGCACATAAAATCCCTTCCTTTGGAATTGTCCTACATGACATTGCAATAACAGATATAGGCCATTATACATTTTGTCAAAAACTGTGCAGGGCAGAGGGTAAACTATAATGTAAACTATATTCCATGGATAGTGGCAATGCTTCAATATGTGTTTATCAATTGTAACAAATGTACCACACTAATGAAAGATGTTGTTAATGTGGGAAAGTGTGTGTGAGTGTGTGTGTGGGGGGGACATATGGGAATCTCCTATATTTTTGATGTAACATTTATGTAATCTAAAGCTTGTGTAAAATAAAAAAAAAATATTAAAAAAAAAATCCCTTCTTGGTGTCTGCTTCTCGGGGGAATCTGCACTATTACATCTCCCAATGGCACATTTGTCTCTATTTTCTTAGTTTTCTGTGGGCCTGTGCCAGGCCATTGGAAGAGATGGGAAGAATGTGAAGATACATGAGTTCAGACATCTGGAATAGTTTTACTCTAATCATGAGGGAGTCAAAGCAAGCATTTCCATTAGAAAATACTATACAAACATAAAAACAAAAAGATGACAGCTGGGTGCTTGGGGATTTAGAGAACTCTTTTTTTTTTAGTGGTTCCCAAACTTTGTTGGTATCAAAATTTCAAAATTACCTGTAATTGTTTTTACGCACATACTTGGTTCCTACTCCCACCCCCAGACTGACTGAACAGGCTTCTTTAGGCAAGTCTCTGGTTGTGACACTCCACTCAGAAACCTTCTAGGGTTCCTTATTGCCTCAGGCCAAGCACAGATTCCACAGTGTGGTATTTTAGGTCCTCTGCAAGATATCGTCAACCACCTTTACAAGCTTTGCTCCCTCAGCTTGCTGCATGTTCCCACCTGACCTGCTTTCTGCTTCCAGTGTTCCATGGCTCACCACCTCTGGGCTTCTGTGGCCTCCATGTGGGATGCCCTCTCCCAACATCTCAGTCCACTGATTCTTCAAGTACAAGTTGTGTAACTCCCATAGCCATTTGTACCTCTCTGTGGCACTTTATTGCATTCTGCCTCATATTAGTGTAAACCTAGTGGCCACATCCAGTTATATTAGACTGCCAATTCCTTCAGAGCAGGAACTGTTTTTAGGCCGTCCTTTAGGGTGCTGGGACCAGCACAGGGTACCACTTGGTTTAAATTGAATAACTCTGCACAAAGCCTCCAAACAGTTGTGGTAGAATCAACAAATACCCTCAGAACCTGTATTTAAGAAAAGTATTAGTTCTTAAAAAGTATCTGGTTATTGAGGATGACAAAATATCTATCATTAGGGTAGCTGGGTGCAAAACCAAAGAAGGAGACTAATTCTTTTGGATAATTAATATACACCTTGCTTTACAGTGTCCTTTATATAATCCGTTCATCGGTCGTTCAACCGACATTTGCTGAGTCCTGCCAGCACTGTGCTAGGACATGGGGATATAAAGACAGAAAGACTTGATTCCTGCTCTCAAGGAGCTAACAGTCTAATTGAGGATCCTGGCAAGTATGTCAATGAATTACAGTAGCATCACAGGATGGACACATAAAATGCTATGGTGCATAAATTCTACCAAGGAAGCCCAGAGGAGGCAACCTTGGCCTGAGCTTTGAAAGACAAGAAATCAGGCAGATAAAGAAGTGGAGAAGGGCATTCCAGGGGAAGAAATAGCATGCAGAAACATGGCGCCAAGAAACAGCACAATGACTGAAGCAGTGAGAGTCACGTACCAGGCATGGCCAGAGGTGAGACCACAGAGCCTGGCAGGGGCGGGTCACGAAAGGCCTTGTGAAGGAGTTTAGCTCATTCTGAAAGCTGTAGGAAAACTTTGGAGGATTTAAAGCAGGAGAGTGATATGATCAGGTTTGCCTTTTAGGAAGATCTCACTGGCAGTGACTTGGAGGATTGATTGGAAGGAAGACTGGTTAGTTAGAATGTTCTGGTAGTCACTGGGAGAGAAGTGATGGTGACAAATGAAAACAAGGGCCAGGGGAAGAGGAGTGATGAGAAGGATACTAGATTCTGTGAATTTTGGAGATCATTTGGACAAAGGTAGAGGATAAGAATGAAGAATCAAGGATTATTCCCAGGACTCAACCTTGGGTCATGATGCAAATCACAGAGATGGTAAATGCAACCAGTGCCAGGCCTAGGGTGAGGCAGCAAGGCACTTGCTTCAGGCATAAAATTAAATGAGATCCAAAAAAACGAAGTGAAATGGATCAATAATACTTAATGCACATTTTTTAAAAAGTTGAAATGAATGGCAAAAACCCATGATGACCCAAATATCAAAATTTTAAATAAAAATAGGCTCTGGACCCCATCCTTGCATGACCCTGCCTCACTCACCTCACCCTATCCTGGCCCTGAATACAACATGCCTAATAGGAAAGGCATTCATTCATTTGCACTGAGAAGTAAACTAAGTAGCTGAAGGCTCAGCTCTGTGTCTCGGGTGGCAACAAGCATGCCTCTCCCGTCCACCACAGGACAATTGCACTCGGAGATGTCCTGGCATGGAGCATCGTGAGCACCTGTGTGATGATTTCATTTCCTTGCTTTCCACTGTTAGTGACTTTGTCAATAAGGGAGGTATCCCTCAACCCTGTTGTCTTAGAGTAGAAATGAAGTGTATTTACTGAAAAAAAAAAAAAAGGTACCACAGAGAGGTGAGATTGCAAGTTACAAAAGAAGAAAATCTTTAAGAGCTCGTCTGGACCTAAGAAGACTCCTCAAATCTTGAGGTTCCTGAAAGCATGGAGTCAGCCAATACAAGATGAATTCACGGGAATTATGACCCAAAGTTTCAAGAGGCAGGCATGAAGGATAGTCACTTGGAGTCAATCCAACTGAAATGAGTAAAGATAGGGATGCTTTAGCACCGCGGTCCTTGATCTCAGAAATCTCTCAGATTCCACTGTCACCAACTCTAAGGTGGTAACTATGGGGAAAAAGTAATCTTTCTCCTAGCTTAATCAATTCCAGAGATTTTTGAGGGGGTCTAATCCTCTTTCTGGAGTCCTTTATAAATGGATGAATATGAAGAGAGGGGGGCCGCAGAGACATACGGGGCCTCAGAGAGAAACCCCCCGAGGCTGAGAGAGAGGGTCCCAAAGGGTGCAGTGCAGAAGCACGGAGGGAGGCCCCAGGAAGCCGAGAGAGGAAACTGCGGCAACCAGGAAGCTGAAAGCAAGGGGACCCAGGGAGCCTGATGCCTGGATTTGGACATTTTCGCGGCCCCAGAACTGTAAGCTTATAAGTGAATAAATCCCCATTGTAAAAGCCAAGCCATTTCTGATATATTGCCTTGGCAGCCTTTAGCAAACTAAAACGCTTTCTATTCAGAATTCCTTTTGGGGTATCATAAACTCATGGTCTTTCATAGACGCACCTTGTTCTACTTAACTATATTAACAATAACATTTATTGTTTGCTAAGGCTATATTTCACAGGAGGGACCATTTAAGCAACTTCCTTTGCCCTTTAACCCTGCTTCCGGCATCCATAAAGGCATTTCTGCTTTTTGGCAAGACATGATGTTCCAAAACCATCCTGACTTTTCTTGCCCTAAGATGTGGAATCAGCTGCTCTTCAAGGAGTCTCTCTCCTTTTGGTAGAGAGCAACATTAGAGATTAAAAGTGGTGATGTGTGGATGGGCTGCCTTTGCTGTGGGACCAAATGTGATAGTGACTGAGCTAGAATAGACCCATCCTTTTAAAGCCAAAAAGTCATATTGATTTTTCCGTTTTAACATATCGCGTTGCAATACACGACTTTTCTTATAGTGGGGAGTTTCAATTTTAAATAGCAGGTAAAAAAAACCAAAAAAAACAATACTCTCAGCTCACAAGAAGGAAAATCTCGTTCTAGCTGCTGAAAATTCAATTCACTAACTTAATTCCCAGGAAACATTAACTCTCCCAAAATGACACATTTTGACTTCTCATTCTATTTAATTAAACCAGTAATAACTGGAGCATTCTGAACACATAAACAGGAGACAAGAACACAAAAGCTGCCAGAGGGCAATAAGCGTGCTTTAAGGCTTTTCACTCAGCTGTCCAGGGACCCCCAGAAGCATAAGCAATGCAAGTGCTAAGTTGCTCAAAGACTTTGCAGAGGAATCTCCATTCTCATTCTCCAAAATCATAATGATTTTGAATTTCTTAATCATCCTAAAGGCTGAATGCTCTGAGTCATTTACTTGTTTCTTTCATAACTTATTAAAAATGGAACACTTCCGTTTTTAGAGCAAGCAATTTACTTTCATTGGAGTTTCTTGGGCAATCTCCAGCTATTCAGGCCAAGCAACTTATCTGGGGGATCAAAATTGCATTCTGAACTCCTGCATCTCTATGAGGTGACCAGCACAGCTTGCCAACACACATTGAAATATATATAGGAAATTGAAGTTTAGAAAGGAAAACCATTGTTTCCTTTCTTTACCTCCCCACCCCCACCCCCTGCCTCCCCAGAAAAAATGTCTAGCTTGGTCTTTCAGAGCGAAGGACCTGGATCTGTAATGTACTTCTTCTAAATAAGGACCAGCTCAACTCCTCGGTGTCTGTGGGAACGGGGTCAGTCCTTAGAGCTGACTCACGGTTTGAATTTGCTTTAGGTTGGATCTACAGGAGCCCTGATTCTGTGCTTGTTATATATGTGGAGGGAAGAAGAGGAGAGAGACACAGAGTAAGGAGAAAAGTGGTGGAGTAGAAGGGCCCCAGACCCACTTGCACTCCAGATAGGGCCCTGGGATGGCCCATTTGACCGCTTTGAAACAGATGTCAACCCTAAGGCTGGAGGGCCACTCTCACCAGGGCTCATCAGTGGCGGCTCCGCTCCACCCTGTTGTGCATCGGCTCGGCAGCCGCTCTCACTGGGATGGCTCCTTCCTGGATGGAGAGCTGCAGCTTACCCGGGAGGCTCTTCCATATGTTTGAAGTCTTTAGGAGGCAACTAGGAAAACTATTATTTCTGATATCAAAGGCATCATGTTTGGTGATCATAAATAAGTTCCAGCATTTAATCCTTTGGTATCTCCAGACTATGACCCTCTCTTTCATTTACTCATTCACTAGTTCCTTTATTCAGCAATATTTTTCAAGATCTTTATGTGCGCATAGCAACAGCTAAGATGCTGCGGGTTTAACATGAACACAATGTATTCTGTACAAAGATGACTGCAGCTGCTATATAGTGTGACAGACCCACAATCTAGGGACAAGTTTTGAAAATGGCACTTGCTGAAAGTGAAGTTAATTAGGATAAAACATAAAGTGCATAAGATTAGCCATCCCTAGATGTTACTCAGCCTGAGAGACACGTCTGAAAATAGATTGCTTGATGTATAGGAATGAGTCTCTCCCAACATATCAACTGTAACTGTAACTACATTTGTGATTTGAGAAAACATAATATGATCTTATGTTGTAATGACAGAAATATTTGTTTCTGGGAAGAAAAGTTGAAAAAGAAAATCATTCACCAGTGTCTCCATCACTGTCCAGGGGAGAGGAAATACTAGAAGGAAATATCTCCAGAGAGAAGACTGATGACATTGGCATAGTACTTTAGTTGATAAACTGTCTCTATGTACATTCTCTTTTTCAACATTCATAATTGTCCCCATAAAATTAGTATCATTCTCATTCCTGTTTTATCGAGGAGGAAATGGAGTCTGGGAGGCTTCCAAGGTCAC
The DNA here is from genome assembly GCA_029593785.1 of Cabassous unicinctus. Lineage (NCBI taxonomy): Eukaryota > Metazoa > Chordata > Mammalia > Cingulata > Chlamyphoridae > Cabassous > Cabassous unicinctus. The sequence continues at coordinate 18,746 of JAQZBX010044505.1, forward strand.
GTGGCCAGTGAGGGGCAGGACGAGGAGTGAATTCAAGGCAAACACACTTTCCGCTACCCCACAGCTGTCTAACATAACACCAGCAGAAAACCCAGACGTAAAGTCAATGGGACACAAATAGACTTTCAGCAGTACCCAATCTCTTTCATCTGACCTTAGGCTCACCAAGTCATCTTTTGATCAGTAATTTGGTCTCTTGAGACAGGCAAAACATCAGAAGATAATAGTTGCACTCAGGGCTGGCTCCACAGGTGTGCAGCCTGTGTAATCTCCAAAGTGCCCTAAGCTCTTAGTTTAAACTTTCACTACCACCATCTTAAAGTTCTTACTAATCTTTGAAATAGAGGCCCTGCTTTTTTTGTTTTGCAACCAGACCCTACAAATTATGTTCTGACTGCACAAATGACGGCTACCAGCCCTTTGACTGGGGCATGACTCCCTGCATAATGGACTGGTGTTGTGAGAGTTTGAAGGGTAGGTAGGATTTGGGAAGGAGAACAGAAATGGAGATGGAGGACATTTTTGTTGGGAAGAAATCTGGGGAAATGCAGAGTGGTGGGGGACACAAGCCGTTTTCTCAAGTGTGATTCATATTGCCAACTTGCTTTGTTTGGTTCATTCCAGAATCTCAGTGATGAAAGTGCTAACCCAGCAGGTGTGGTTGCTTACTTCCTACTTGTCTCCAAGGAAACCATGACTGACCCTTGGCTAACCCCTGGGAATGTGGCCCCTAGAGTATCCTTTATTCAGTGATTGATGATTTTGTTAGATGCACTTGGAGTAATGGAACATGTAGGCTGTACCAGATCTTCAGGTGCTTTGTATAAATATCAAGAGTGATGATGCACACATGGTTTCATTGTTGGGGTCCTGAGTTTCCGCTGCCATGGCTGGTTGCATAGCAGGATATGCCTATGTGACCCATCCCCCTCTAAAGGCTTCAGGTCCTAGGACTTAAAAGGGCTTCCCTGGGCAGAGAGATTCTACATACATCCCAGAGAGATCTGCCAGAGAGAAAGCACTCTTGTTTGAGCTTGGATGTGCTGGACCTCTCTGGACTCCACTGATGCATATCTATTTCCTGAAGCTTTTGTCCTGTGTCCTTTGATGTAATAAGTCTTAGCCATGAGAATGATCTGCCATTCAGTCTTGTGAGTTCTTCTGGTGGATCACAGAACAAAATGGTCTTATCCTAACTTCAAACATCATTCATATGCTATTTTATGCTTTTTAAATAACCAGAATCCCATCTGTTTTTATGGAACATCCATCAATTTCATTTAACAATACTAAAAGTCATTAATGAAAGTGCCTGACAATATTTATATTGATAAACTCCAGTACCAATAGAGAATTTCCCTTAAACTTCTCCCTAAATTTTGAACATTCTTTCTCTGTCTGAAGATTTTGGAGGGTCCAGTTGGATTGGAAAAAAATTTTAAAAGACTTAAAAAAAAAAAACCCTATATGATCCACATGCCATTAGACCATTTGGAGAGTATCTTTCATTCTGGGGACACGTGTGCTTGCTAAAATAGACTTGGAACAGCTCACAGGGTACATGCCTTTGGGTCCTCTTGGATTGATTACTGCCATTCTTTCTTCTCCAACATTCCAGAGGGACTGATTCATAGATCAAAAATGTTTCAAAATTCTACCACATATGTCCCTGCCAACCCTAGCTCAATTTTTATATCTTTGTAAAAACTTGATCTTTAAAAGAGGTCTGAGGTTCATTTTATCATCTACTTAGTTAAAAATAACTAGAGCTAGATTTCCTTTTTATAGTATTTGTCCGCATATTTAGCTTTATGCACTTGCTAAAGATTTATACAATTAAAAGCTTAGTAATATAGTTTGCATATTTAGAAAATGTCAGAAAAACTCTTAGTTTCTAAGTCTTCAACTTTAACTTTGTTCACTTTACCTCTCCTTGGCCACAACAAATGCTCTTGGTTTATGCTATGCAGATGGTTATTTTAACATTTCAAAACCTTTAATTGAGTAGCAAAATATAGTTACAGGTATCCTTTGCTTTGTAGAATATCTGTGCTATAATCAATTGACTACAAAGGCATGTCTCTGTAAACTAAATAGAATCTTTATACTGTCATAAAGTATAAACTGAAGTTTGCATAGGACTTTCACTATTGATCTTTCAGCTCCGCTAGCCAGGCATTATGACTTGTCCCTGTCATGTTGTCATTCACCAGAGAAGGTGAAGTTCATCTTGTCCCTCCATGGCTCAAAAATCTTCCAAGGTTCTCTATTTCCTCCTGAATCATCAAGTTCAAACTTTTCTGCTGTGATTTTTAATACACTCCATAGTCTGACCCCACCCTAACTACTCGACCTCATTTCTTACCACTCCCCTACATGGGCACTTACATCCTCATTATGCTTAGAACAATGCTGAGTACATAGTAAATGCTCAGTAAATGCATACGCAGGGGGCAGATGTGCCTTAAGCGATTGAGCGCCTGCTTCCCACATAAGAGGTCCTGGGTTTAGTCCCTGGTGCCTCCTAAAAACAAACAAACAGAAAAACAAATAACAAGGAAACAAATGAAAAAAACAACTCAGAGGAGCTGAT
>JAQZBX010044506.1:0-21332 GCA_029593785.1 Cabassous unicinctus
GCCCCGTCTCAGCCTGACGCCGTCAGAGCAGACATCACCCCAAATTCCTCAAGACCGAGTAACGAGCACACGTAAAGGGGCCGCTTACCATGGACCAATGCGGATTTGCTGTTACTGTAGGTTTTACCATGTGGGAACAGAGGAACTTGTAACATTGATATAGAGAGTGGTCACCAGAGCTTTGGGGTGGGGGTGGGGGGTGAATAGGTGGACACGGCATTTTTAGGGCATTGGAACTGTTCTCTAGGAAGCTGTGATGATGGATACGTGACACGAAACGTCTGTCAAAGCCTATAAAACTGTACAGCACGAAGCGCAACCATCCACTGGACAGGGCTCCAGTCTGGCTCAGCAGCTGCGGCAAATCCTCCTCCCTGATGCAGGATGTGAATAGCAGGGGTGGTTATACGGGAATCCCCTATGCTTTTGACGTAACTTTTCTGTAATCTAAAACTGCTCTAAAAATAAAGTTCATAATGCATTTCTGAAAAAGCAGGGATGCGAGGGCCTGCTTGCCCTCCAGATCCACTCTGCTGGGGGCTGGTCGCTGGTCGCTGGCACTCCTTGGCTGGAGGAGAGGTGAGTCGGGCGCTTCCTCTGCCGGCTTCCCCTCTGCTGGGCCCTGAGGCCTGGCCTCGCCTGGGGAGCTCCGTGAGCTGCCCCCTCACAGCCCCTCTGGGTTCAGGCCTGTGGCCGTGCAGGTGCCCCCCCGCCCCCCAAAAGCCCCAAGATCTGGACTGTCCCTTCTTGGCTTCCGTAAACTCGGGCCACAGCTTTATAGTCCCTTTCACGGCTCACAAAAAGTGACCACAGTATTTTAAAATGGAATTTGAAAGCGACAGTTAAAGGGGTAAGAATACGTTATCTTGGAAAACAGAAAGAGAATAAGCTGGAAAGCAAAATAAAGACTTCAGATTTTTAATAGTGAAAAATACACCTTTCCCCCTCCGAAACTGTTGATTGATTCACCTGCCATTCATTAAACGCTTTTCCTGAACTCTGTGGTGCTTTAAAGGTGAATCCGACACGGACTCAGTCCTCGGGGCACCTGCTGGCTGGTAGAGAAGCGCCAGCCTAGGAAGAGCCGCGGCGCGAGTCCTGCAGTGCTGGGAGCCGAGGAGTGTGGCAGCGGGGGCGTGGGGGGAGGAGGGGAAGGGGGCAGCGGCTCTCCAGACAAGGGGATTTGCCGATTACGTGGGCAGCTACCTGGCCCGTGACGTAGACGCACGTAGAGAGCAAGCTGCAGGTCATCTCGTCAGCTGCACTGACGCTTTTGAACTGCCCTTCTCTTTACTTCACAGTGTGGCTCCTGGCAGCCTCGCAGGTGGCCTTACCTGGCCAGCTGCTGAAGCCACGTTCCCAAGTCTGGGAAGACTGAACTTGGTCCAAGAGACATTTAGGCTTTTTTGAGTGACTGGACCTGGAAAACCTGGAATGTGTGACGTGGGCGCCTTGGGCTGTTTTCTGCCATGAGAAATGGGGACAGTGAAGGGGGTTTGCAGAGAGAGGAAAGAATGAAGCATATGAGGGATGGGGAGAGTTTAGTTATCTCTCAGTCCTGGATCTAGAACCTTCTGGGGCTGGCCACAATCTTGACTGGGTCTGAAGTCACTCAATGTATGCTGAAAGGAATTTCCTTTTCCCACTTGAGTTAGTTTGAATTTCCTGTGTTATTTTTAATCAAAGAGCTTAACCAAAACATTCATAAAAGGGAGCATAAGATTTAAAGTTGAAAAGTAGGTTTGGGTCAGATATGAATGAATGAATGATTGAATAAACACCTGAGCATGCTCAAATCTGGGAACAAAAATCTAGGTCAAAGCAGCACCCAGAGGGACTGAGATACCTATGGAAATGGCTTTTCAAAGTAAAGGCTTTTAGCCCCGAGATGGGTTATCAAGCCTCTAGCGACGCCTTCCAGGTAGGGCGCTAAGAACAGACCAGGCTTAGCCGTGCCTGGAGCAGGGGTGGGCATGAGGGGAAAGCTCCTGGAGGCTACGTTTCCACTTACAGTGAGGAGGGTAGAAAGAACACAGATTCTGAGGTCAGGTAGGCATGGGCTCGAATGTTTGCTTTAGTTTTAGTTTCCCCATATTTAAAATGGGGTAGAAAATATGGTTCTTGTGGTTATTAAATGGCATAACTTATGAACAGCAGTTATCACAAGATCTAGCATGTAACTGCATGTTAAAAAACATTAGAGCCCTTCCTTTCATTTTCACAATGTTTGAAAGCAATGAAAGCAATGAAAGCTTCTTAAAAACAATTCTCAAGATCTCACTCCTGTGACTCTAACCGCCGTGCTTCTCTTCTCTTAGTTACCTGTTGGCTCCTAAAAAATGTTTGTTACCTTTTGAAGCTTGGGCTAGAATTCAGTCCTCATGAATACACCCAAATCATACACTATATGAAAAATAGACCTTTTGAAATGCAGTATGATCCATGGCTTTAGACGGTGAAAACCTATTCCACTTCATAATAACATTTCTGATATCAGTGAGACCTACTGCTTAATCGCGTGGTTTTCTAGTCTGATGTCAAATGCCTATGAAAATCCAGCATTTCGCCCAGGACTGGGTTCCGTGTAGGTTTTTGTTTGTTTGTTGAAATAGGAGGGGTTATGGGGGCTGGGGCGTGCCTTCCTGCTTGCCTGGGATCCTCACTTAGGCTCCCTTCTCCTGCTCTCACTCATGGTATTGAGGGGCAGGGGGAGCTTTCCCAGGGGAACTGCAGCTGGGCACAGCATTTAGGGGGAGGCACTTACAGCCCCACAGGGCCCTAGAGTGCTGGGAAAGGGCAACTCTGGTATTAAATGAAAGAAAGAAGACAAAGGGAAGAAGAGATAGTCTAAGACGGAGTTGCTGAGAGGAGACTATGCCGAGCCCCTGAGAATTAGAGGCAGAGCTGAGACTGAACTGCAGCACTTCCAATAATTACAGGATTTGAAGTTTAGAACTGAGAAAAATAAGGCCCAGAGAGGTTAGTTGATTTGTGCAAGGCCACCCAGCTATTTGGAAAGAAGACTGCAAACTAGGACCTCTGTCTTCTGTGTCCCCACTCAGACCATCCTCCTCGGTCCAGGCAGAGTAAGAGCGCCTGAGCGTTTGAGAAGTGGTGGAGGAAAAGCTCTCTCCAGGCGGAAGGGGGCAGGGATATCCTTCCCCTCTTGTGCTGTTCTAGGCAGTCCTGGCTTGGGGTTATGATCAGGACAGCTGCAGGGTCCTGCCTTATGTGGATGCCTGGACAAAGCACACCATCAGGCCACTGCTGGCCACTCTGCTCCTGGTCAGAATGCTTGGAAACAGCCCTGGTGCAGCCGCGGACCTTGGCCTGGCCCTCTGCACAGCGTCACCTCCACTGCGCACAGGGCGTGTCCCGAAAGAAGTCCTCCCTGTGCCGCCTAGGCAGGCAGATTCATGAAAACGCAGGCGCATCTGCGCGGCCGGCAGTTCTCCCTGAGGCTGCGACAGGTTCCATTCATCTTCAGTTCTCCAATCTGACGCATCCCAGACTATTAAAGCAGCTCCCAGCTCCTGTTCAAGTCTTCATTCTCCCTACAGGGCCAGAGAGCAGAAGCAGTGTCTGCATGTGGTCCAGAAGGAAAGGTGTGCTAGCTGGGATCTAGTGTCCCAGAATCCGGTCCTGCGCGAGCCCTGTGCTGGGCGAGCGTCCTAGGCCGTGTACTTGACTAAGTCGGGGCCTCTGCTCTCCAGGAGACTACAAGAGGGTAGGCGGAATGAGAACTGTCACAGAAGAAAGGAAAATGCTATGGGGCAGGGGAGGCTGGCAAAGATGTGGCTGTCGAATCAGGCTGGGGGGACGCCAAATGACCTCATGAAGAAGGCAGAGCAGAGATGGCCTGAGAATGATGCACAGGATGAAAAGGCTCAGTGGCCAGCATCGGAGGAAGATGCTGCAGCTAGAGGCGGGAACACGAGCTGGGCTCAGGAGCGGTAAACTCTGGGCAGTGGTCAAGAAACACCCACGAGTTAATCTGGACCAAAATATTGGTAGGGCGTGGGAGGTAGGAAAGGACGGTCGAGGCCGCGCTGGAGGAGCTGGAGCTGGACGGCTTTTGGTGAGAGCCGCTCTTGGGGAGGAGTTTTCAGCATCTTGAATGACTCTGGAGAAAAGCCTGGCTTCGTGTGTTGGTTCAGGCCCCTGGGAGAGGGGGCACGAGTGAGCTGACGGGAGCTGTGGGGAGGGCACTTGCTCACGCTCAGGGGAGCACTGGAACGAGAGTCCAGATGGGCAGCTCCTGGGGAAATGGGAAGGATGCCGGGCTGGTTTAGAATGTTTGAGCTCACCTGGTTCTGTAATGGATTATTTTGCTAATTCTCCTTTTCCCTCTTCATTCTCGACTTACTTAGAAGGCTTAGTGAACACGGTACAACATGTATTTGCAAGGGAACAAATCTTGAAGCTGTTGGAAACGCTGCACACCACTCACGAAAGCTGTGTCCTGCACAGTTTAACCGCACAGGTGCTTCAAAGGTCTTTCCTTGATGAAAGCTCTTAACTGGATTTCAAGTTTGCTTTTTGGAATTTGTCCAAAGAAGTGGAAGGAAGCAGGAGCAAAGCACCTGCATGACAGAATGTACTTCCTTACATTTTTTTGACCATTTAATTGTATATTTTTATGTATTTATGCTAATTCTAAGAAGGTACCACCTAGTACCATATTTAGAAAGAAACAAACAAAACAGTAATCTGAGAACTCTCTAGTGTTTTCCTCCTTAAAACGAAGTAGGACAACAAGGCTGGCTTTAAAAGGGGTTTGATTTAGACTTTAGAAAGTTGAGAATGTTGACGACCAAAGAAAGGCCAGGCAAAATAACTGAGTCAATCCCAGACGTAAAATATGCAAGCACAAGGGAGGATTGTTTGAGCTCTTGCAGAGAGCTTACCCAGCAGAGCTCAGAGTTGCATTTTATGCTCTATCATGTTATAAAATAAAGTCTTTGGTGGTTTCTTGAGTCGTGTCATATGCCAAGTCCTCGTTTCTGCACATGCTTGGGGCTCAGTAGAGTGTTGATGAAATCATGTTGTTTGTTGTTTGCACGTGAGCGGATTTCCACAGAGGGTGGAAATAGGTCAGGAGATGAGATGATTCCTGAAGTAGTAGATAATTTTAACAGGCTCAAACTTTCAGGTTGATTTCTAGAGGACAGAAATTGGCCACGGGAATCAGGCAGGTTGCACAGGTGAGTTACCAGGGCCTGGGTGCCATGTCAGCGTTCAGAAGGTTTGCGCAGCTGAGCCCCGTACGGCGAGCGCGCCATCTCGGGCCCCCTCCACTTAGTCTCCGGGAAGGCACCCGCTGCCTCCTGAGCCTGTGGTTTGGCGAGACGCAGGCTTCTTCTCAGGTAATGTCCTGCTAGCCCAGAGGCCGACTGCCTGCAGGTTTCTGCTCCTTCTGCTGAATTCCCTCTGCCGGTGGGCAGCAGCTCGCCCGCCTCTGGGGACACTGCAGAGCTTTAGAGTGTGCAAATCGCATGCTCACCCATTAATTTATTTAATCCGCATTACGACTCTATCTTGCTCATTTTACTGGTGAAGCATCAGAGGGGTTACCTGTCTGGGCCAAGGTCACGGAGCCGGGGCGGGGGGTGGCGTAGCTGGAACTCCTGCTTGGCCTTGGGCTCCTGTGCTACGTTTGTCCTCCCCCCTCACGGTCACAGCACGCCGGACCCACTGGGGACCAGAGTCCAGCGCCACTGCTGGCCCCGTGACCCGAGGCAACTCGCTCAACTTTTCTGAGCCTCAGTTTCCTCCTCAGTTTAAGGGAATCACGAGCCCTTGCCTCAGTTGAGGGGACCTCTGCCTCGTCGTGGGGGAAAATCGGAAGGAGCTCAGGTGTGATCTGCAAGTCTGCACAAGGAGGCTGCGGCTGGAGCCCAGCAGCCCAAGCCCTGCTTTGAGAAGGAGGAAAAAGATCCGGGCCAAGGCCCCGAGGAGAGAAAAGCCCCATTGCTTACCTCAGGCGAGAGGGGTGCTCTAAGGAGCCCCGAAGATGACGCAGAGAAAAGCGTCCTGGGACTGGGCAAGCACCGCATCGTCAGCACCGTTTCCAGATCAAGCCGCTTAACTCAGGCTCCATTTGCAACTCCACCAGGAGCGGAGGCGGGAGAGGAAAAAGAACTCGGGGCTGGAAGCTGCCGCGCCCACCCCTCCCTCCTCCTCGGGGGCCTTTCTTTCTGGGGGGCCCCCGAGCCAGCCTCCTCTTCCGCTTGAGCAGGAAGTGCCGGGGGAGCTCGTCAGTTTTCAGGGAGTCATTTTGGGGATGTGGACACAGGCAGGGGCGCCGGGAGGGCCCTGCCGCTCTGGCGTCACGCTGCCCCAGCCCTCAGAGGTGGGTGGCCATGGGGCTTGGCAGGTCCTTGTCGAATGGATGACGGTGGACAGCGGATGGCAGGGAGGAGGCCAGGTGTGCAGAGCTGCTGGGAAAGCAAGAAGTGTGGCCAGAGAATTTGCTGTTCCCCTGGCTGCTTTCAGGCAGGTTAAAGTTAGAATGTTCTGGAAGCTGCAATGACACGGCCAGGCTCGCAGGCCCACCAACAAAGCTCACTGTTGTTTTCATTTCTTGGTCTTGCAGACAAATGCATCAGCCATTTGAAAAAGCAAAGGCAGAAAACCAGCCAAGCATCCAAACAGGTCTGGAAGCTCAGCACCCTCGCTCTTCTCTTCCGGAGCCCCAAGCGCGAACATGCTGCTCACAGTTAAACCTGGCAGCTTTCGGGCGGGGACCCCAGTGTGAGGGCCACGGTGGACACTGCCTCTTCCACGCCTGCAGTTTCCAGGGAAAGGCTGTGAGCCATCTCTGGGCAGCCAGGGGGCTTCAACCACTCTCTCTCTCGAGCCAGGCTCTAACCATGGAGCTGTTCACAGTGAACGTATTTTATTTTACGCATTTGGGATTTACATCCCGCCACCTTCCAAAAGGATTTAAGGGCCTTTAAAATCTCAGAGTGAAATAGGGAACAAAGGCTAAGAATGGAACAGAGAGGCCTCGCACTAGATGTTTTGGAAGCTAAGGTGGCCTAATTTTTGCAGGAAAGCACGGAATTAAGCCCTGACTTCCTTTGTGGTTAGGCCAGTTGCTCACTAGCTGTCCTTGCTGGAACAAGGTGGAAAATAGCAAACTATTTCCTAGAGCCAAAGTTTAAAAAGACGCTGTCCAAGTGCAGTTGCTCTGTTGATGACCCCATGAGAAGGCAGTGCATTCGGCAGCTCCCGCCAGGGCGTGAGCCCGGGGGCCACGCGGCCCTCTTGGCTCTGCACTGGCCTTGCATCCGCAGGCCTCGCAGAGGGTCCTCCAGCAGGCACCCACCCCACCAGCTGACCCCGCTCACCCCTGCAGCTTCGGTTCAGGTAACCGTGAGGGAGGCCTTCTCCCTCCATCCAGGTCAGGACTAGCTCCCTTGTTGCAGGTTTGCAGAGAGCCCGGTACCTGTTTTAGGTCACCTGGTGTGGTTTTTGTCTGCTCATTCACTGGTATCCTTCTTTAGTGATGACCTGACAATGTCGCAGTAGACGCGAAGAGTCAGGAAGAACCTGCATGTGACAATTAGCCAACGCCTCTGAACTCTCAAATATCATCTTATTGAGGTGTTAGGCCAGAGACCAGCCACAGACAATTAAAATGACTGAATTATCTAAAACTGACCGTGGGGACTGCCGGGCAGATGCACCTTTCGCCTGGCATAAAAGTCCCATATCTAAAGTATGCATAGGTGTACGGGAGCTAAGCTGTCATGTTGTTTTGAAATATTCAGAATGGGACTTACATATTCTTTCAGAGCAGGCTTCTGAACCATTTTTGTTCCACAGACCCTTTTGCAGTCAGGTGAAAACCATGGACCCCTGACTAAGTCCACACTGTGCCGTGTATGATTTAATAAATATATCACACCTGCACCAACACATCTCCACAAGAATGATGTTCTTCTGAATTTCAGCTCAAGCTCCCAGACCCCTGGTTAAGAAGCCGTGTTTCAGAGTGAAGGAAGAGGAAGCCAGATAAGCGTTTGTTGCGTTGACAGCAAGCTGACATTGGCACAAGGGTAGAGAGGCTCCCAGGTAGAGTTGGAGTCAATGTTTTCCTCAGAAAATGAGCACAGACTATTATCAAGCTCCCCCTGGGCAACTGGGTGAGAACCCAGAGTTCTAAAGTCGCCCCCAGATGACTTTGGCATGAAAAATTGTTGAAGTAGGAGCTGCTCAACACTGTTTCCTGTCCACCACAGCCTCTGATTTGAATTACAGCCATAGCTTAACAAGCCTTCCAGGATGTGATACCTGAAAAATATTCTCATGGGATGTGGAATGGCTTGCCTGTTGGGTTGATATGACTACACATTTTAATGCTGGAGGGGATTTCCTTTTGATATATTTGATGCTGAGTTGCTCTTTATGTAGCAGCAACCAACTAAGAGGGCCACTGATTCCAGACGACCATAGGCTAGTTACATAGGCTTTGTAGCATGACATCTGTTTATATCCATTTTGAACCATCTTATTCAAATATTTTTGGAGAACTTAGAGGGTACATATCTTGAGGTAGCTCCAAGAATGGAGTCAAAGTAGAAGACAGTCCTGCTCTCAAGACCCTTGTAGTTAGTAAGAATAACATTCATTTATTATCTACTAATGTGCCAGAAAATATGAAGAAGCAGAGGAGAAGCAGTGTGGGGTCGTGGGAAGAGTGTTGGCGCTGGGGCCAAACAGCTCCCTGCCAGCATGACCTGGGGGATTCTTCGGAACACTAAGAGCATCTGTTTTCTCATCTGCAAAAGGGACTACTGGCGCTTACTTTGCAGGGTTTTGTGTGGAATGGAAGGAACATAAGTATTGTTCCTGGCACAGAGATGCCCCATTAACCGCTCGTTTGTCTTAACACACAAGTCCCTCCTTGAAGAGCCACGTCCTCGCGGAGGACGGCACATGCAGCCAAACCTTTGCAGCCTAACCTGATTTTGATTTTCACATTGTGATATGGCACAACACTGGTGTGCAGAGGAGCAGAGGCGGAGGGAGGAGCGAGGCAGCAGCTGGCTCTGCTGGAGGAAGCTTCCCAAGGAGCCTGCCCTGGAGGCGCTCTGGGAGCATGAGCAGCTCCTGCTGGACGCAGAAGGCACAGATACATGGCGCAGCTTGTTCGGCTTGCGCTGGGGAAGGTGAGAAGGTCAGCGCGCTGAGGGTGCAGGGTGGATGTGCTGGGGTGGGCCCAGGGTGGGGGATGAGTAAACCCGTCTGTTCACAGGCTGCTCAGGGATGTAAGAGGAATTCCAGGGAAAAATGGACCCCCTTCATTTCTCTCCAGAATCTCCTATTCTTAGAGATCAGCTTCCATGATTTTTCTCTGGCAAAAATGTTTTCCTTTGTTTGCCTGAGCAAACCCACTTGATATGTTCTTTGAACAGGCAGTTCTGTATGTTTCTGAGAATTCCTCGTCATTGCCGTGAAAATTTGGGGTAATTCTCTGTCCTGTCTGTCCGTTTTCCTGCCTTTCTGGCGTGTCGTCCGAGTCCCCGCGCCTCTCATGGGCGCCTCTCGGTCGACCCCTTTGTGTGGAGGAGAAGGGCAGGTGTGGGCTGGGGCGATGGCTGGCTTACAAGGCGGCAGGGAAACCTGACACTGGGGCATTTTCTTTTCTTTCTGAGGCCCAATCCATTCCTTCTACCTGGAATTCCTTGTTAGAGAACTCTTTTGAGCTGTTGCCCTTGAAAATTTTCATTAAATTTTCAACTGTCAAATATGAATGCATTTTTAAAGAAAGAATTCGATTCAGATACGGTGGGAGAAACAATGATAGAATGCTTGAATAATTTTTTCCTTTCTATATCTGTATTAAGATATGTGTCCAAGCATGGGGTTGGCTAATAGTTCTGAAGCAGGAGGGTACATCATATGGGCTTGGAGAGCTTTAAAAAACAAAACAAAACAAAACAAAACTACCCTGTGGCCCTAACTCTTTGCCTCCAAACAGGGATTTCCATTCTGACGGGGTATATGGAGAGAGGCTGGGCAATCAGCTGAAAGCCAGGCAGCTGGTGTGCACCCCCCAGTGAGAATCTTGGCAGAGTGGGGGGCGCAAGGTGGTGTAGGAGGAGTAATCTTGGTTTCTGGCCCTCTTCCGTCATTCAGCAGACACCCACAGGGCATCAGCTCTGGGCCGGCTCGCGCCAAGCCTGGGCATGCAGGGCAGAGGCCACCACTGCCCTCATGCCGCTTACGCTCTAATGCCGTAACAGACACTGAAGAAGTTGAGCAAGCAAACGCATTAGACAGTGCTGCTTGCCAAGGAGAAGAGAGTAAGTGGACGGTGTCTTTATTTCCTTACTTCCCATATCTCCACTCAGCCAATTTGGCTTTCAGTCCCATCTTTGCAAATTTTCCACTCTTAGGGGACAAACGCCCCCACTTCCCACATCTAGGGTAACCGTTTTCATCCTTCTCTTGCTCAGCCACGCTGGGGCGCACAGTACGGTGCATTACTCAATGCTTGGGGAGATACTGAGCCAAGCTCCGTGCTAAGGTCTTTAGATGTTTCGTTGTAGAGGCGAGGACCCTGAGGCACGTAGAAGTCAATGACTTGCCCTTGGACACACAAGGAGTTAGTGGACGAGTCGAGATTCTCCTCACCACAAACTCCCTACCCTTCCCCTTAGGACGTGGTCATCGCCCTCCTGCGTCCTTTGTTCCTCCTTCCCTTCTCTGATCATCCATTTTCCAAAGGCCTGCCAGGCGCGTCTTCCTCGGCCAGCCTTCCCGGGTCGGCATTCTGGGCTTGCTTTCTGATTCCGCACTGTCCCTGGATGGTCTCCTCAATTCCCATGGTCTTCACTGTTGCTATAACCTTGTGATTCCCAAATCCACACCCTTGCTCTGGACTTCTCTTCTGAACTTCCACCCGCCTAGCTGGTACCCACTCCTGGATGTCTGGCGGACACCTTTCCTTCACTCATTTAAGAGCTGGGTGACAGCCACGTGCCAGGCACTGGTGGCAACTGTAGGCATTGTGGCGTGCAGGGAAGGTGCTGTCTCGGCTCATGGAGTTCATTGTGAAGGAGGGAGGCAGCCACTCCAAACAACATGGCTCCAAGTAAATTAAAATAGTCTTCTCTGTCTCCTGCAAACCTGCCCATCTCCCTATTTTCTTGATTTTGTTAATTTTGTAACCTCAGACTTGCCTTTACCTCCTCCTTCTTCCTCAGGTACTATATCCAATTCTATTTCCTGGATACCACTTCACGCCATTTCTTTCTCACCATTGTCACAGCCTCAGTTTCCATTCTCACCTGGAAAATTTGGTCAGTTTTCTAACTGGCCTCTCTGCCTCCAGTTCACACTCCTCTAATCCATTTTCTACATCATTTTTTCTAAAATGCAGACTTGTTCATACCCCTCCCCCATCATGTCTTCCAATAGACCATCTATCTGGCCTCACTCCACTTCGGGTAAAGGATCTTCTCTTTTTCATGGAAGCCCATTCCCGGTGGCTGGCCCTGCTCCAACCCCATTCTTAGTCACAGAATCTAGATTAAAGCCTGACCAGGGTGCTTTATGTTCCTGGTCACAGTGATCAATTCCAGAATGGACCAGGGGAGGCAAGCAGAAATTCGACATACAGGTTTTAGGAGGAAAGTTGTCTCACTCCTGCTCTGGGATCTGAGCTGCAAGGATGTTAAGACTTGAGATTACTAGTGACCTTTTTTCCTTCCACAGGGACAGGCTCTCTCCAAGGATGAATGCAAGGTATGGAAGGAAGCAGAATTGAGAAGAAAGCAAAGACAACCTCACGATATTGTTTGAGCTCCTGGACTTAGTTGTCAGTGAAACCATTGAAACTGTGGACTCTGACATCTACAGGACTCGATATATTTCCTATGTTAGAATCCCAGTGCTGCCCACTTACTGACTTTCTGATCTCAGACAAATTCCTTAACCTATCTGTGTATCAGTTCCCTCATCTCTAAAATGGGCACAGCAATAGCACCTACGTCATAGGGTTGTAGTGAGAGTTAAATGTTACTGCATACAGAGAAGTTGGAACATTGCCTGGGACATGACTCAGTGTTCAGTATTAGTTATTATTATTGATATTATTTCTACTTGGTTGGATCTTGGGTTTCTGTAACTTGTGATTGAAGGAGTTCTGAGGAATACCAAATCCAAACTGTAACCTACTGAGAAGGCTGATCCACAGCCTACTTTCCACCTCCCCCTCATGTGCCTTGTACCCTGGTCATGTATAAACTGCCAAAGTTCCTCAGACATTCCACGCTGACTTAGGACTTGCTTCTCTCTGTGCAATGTTCTTTCTTCCTGGTGTTCTCTACCCCCCTTACCCGACCAAGTGCAGCCAGAAGGTTCTAAGCAGCAAGCTGGAAGTAAATAAATCAGGATTCCAGGTCTGCTTCTGCCATTGATTATCTGTTCTTTTTGTGCAGGTCTCTTAACAATTTGGGTCCCTGAGTGTTAAAAATGATTCTTTATTCCTTGAATGTATTTCTCCATGAAGAGTTCTACAGAGTCACTGCAGCCACGCATTCCTTCATCAACTCAAGTTTAAGATTGAGACAAAAGCAAGGAGACCAATTAACTGTCCCACATCCCATTTACTGGAACCAAGAGACAGACTTGAATTGCAGCAGAAGCACCTGGCTTCCCAGAGGCCCACATCTTTCTGACCAGATAGGCAGTGAGACTTAGAAACTGGGCATTAAGAAGGATTTGCTTCTGGGTGATGTCATCAACATGGCAGTCTAAGACATTCCCTGGAAAAGCCTCCCCTCAGAAACAACTAATAAAAGGACACATCCTTCTTGCTTGGGACTCTGGAGGATGACAGAAACTAGAGAAGGACTCCACAAATGCTGAATCAAAGAAAAAGAAAAAATAACATCAGAAAAGGTAGGAGATCTGACGTGGACCCCCTCCCCACCCCACACCATCTAGACCTCTTCTCCTCACTCAGTCCCTCAACAGCTTGAATCACACAGAGGTGACAAGGTCTGGTCCCTCCTGCTGTGGATGCAGACCACAGAGCCCCTCACAGCAGTGAGTTAGAGCCCCATGCCTGTCCAGGCACAGGGACCCAGGTCCACAGAGACTCAGGGCAGAGCACAGCAGCTAACTAGTGCACACATACAAAAAAGCCTCCAGGAAATAAAAGAGACCACAGCAGAACTGTTGGCCAGAGGCACACACACACAGCCCAGTCTCTGCCTGATCACCTACAGGAAAAAAAGGACCTTTTGAATTGACACGGTCTGGCTTGCCAGGGCAGGATATACTAACAGGAAAGTAACTGATGGCAGAAAAGCCTCACACACAAAAAAAGGAGGGGACTGAACTGCTGAAGGGCAGGAGGGGACCCAGAACTGGAAAGTATAATAGAAAAGGGGCATTAAGAGAAGAAAAGTTAAACAAATCATAGGAGCTGAGGAGAAAATTCCACATAAAAACAAACAGAACAGATCAGGTTTCCAAGAGAAAGAACCGAGGAAAGGAAGCTTTCTCCTGGAGGTGAAACAATTGCAGAAAAAAGGGCAATCTTAAAAGTTGTACCACATATCCAGGGCAAGAATCAGGTGCAGAAGACCTGAGAAAATCTGAACAATTAAACACAGGCTACTCTAAAGGTCCAGTATAAGTTGAACAAAGTGTCAAAGAAGAGCCTTAACACAAAACCAATCTACAATAAAACTGTAGAAAAGAGGGAGAAACCGACCTTGGGAGAAGCACATCAAAATAATCAGATGCTTGGACATCAGCAAAAAATTGCAAACCATATTTTAAAAAAGGAAGATATGGCTCTGTCAAGGGAACAAGTTAAAACTTCAGAGGAGACACAGATGTCAAAACAACTAATCAAAGAAGTTAAAACAGATCTAAATCAATTCAAGGAGATGATGAAAAATATGGACAGAAATAAACTAATGGTAGATATAAAGCTAAATGATATTAAGAAGAAAATGTATGAGCAAAAAGAAGAAATAGAAAGTTTAAAAAGAAATATAACAAAAATTATAAGATGAAAAAGCACAATAATGGAGATTAAAAAATACACTAGAGCATAAAACAGCAAATTTGAATGGGCAGAAGAAAGAATCAGTGAACTAGAAGACGGGACAATCAAAATCATACAGTCAAAACAGATAGAGAAAAGAATAGAAAAAATTGAGCAGTTTAAAGGGACTTGAATGACAGCATTAAGCATACCAACATACATATCATGGGACTCCTGGAAGGAGAAGAGAAGGGAAAAGAGGTTGAAAGACTACTTAAGGAAATCATGGCCCCAAATTTCCCAACTCTTATGAAAGATAAATATACATGTCCAAGAAGCACAACATACTCCAAACAGAACAAATCCTAATAGACCTACTCTGAGACACATACTAATCAGAATGTCAAATGCCAAAGATAAAGAGATAATACTGAAAGCAGCAAGAAAAAAGCAATTTGTCACATACGAAGGATCCTCAATAAAATTAAGTGCTGATTTCTCATCAGAAACCATGAAGAAGGCAGTGGTATGATATAGTTGTTACTTAAAGAGGAAAAACTGCCAGCCCTAAATTCTTTATCTGGCAAAACTGCCCTTCAAAAATGATGGAGAGTTTAAAACATTCAAAGATAAACAGAAACAGAGTTCATCAGCAAAAATACTGCCCTACAAAAATTGTTAAAGGGAGTCCTTCAGGTTGAAAGGAAGAGACAGGAGAGAGTGGCTTGGAGTGGTGTGAAGAAGTAAAGATTTTCAGTTAAGGTATCTTTAATTCCTACGAGAGTTAGAATACAATTAAATAAGAAACAGCCATTTTTCCTGTAATGGACACATAAAATATAAAGAGGTAATGTGGGACAAAAACAACATAAAGAAGGGAAACAGAGGGACATGGGAGCAGAGAATATGTATGCTATTAACTAAGTTGGTATCTTTTCAAATTATTATGTTATAGATGTCGATTATGTAATCCAATCCCTAGGATAACCACAAAGAAAGTATTTTAAAAATATCCAGAAACAGAAATGAGAATGGTATCAGTAAGAAATATCACAAAGATCAATTATACAGAAAAGGAGGCTGCAATAGAGGAAAAGAAAGACAAAAATGACATGACATATAAAAAACAAAGGGCAAAGTGGCTGAAATAAGTATTGCCTTTATATAATAATACTGAATATGAATGGAGTAAACTCCCTAATCAAAAGATACAGATTGGCAGAATAAATATAAAACACAACCCAACTATATGTTGTTTATGAGAGACTCACCTTGACCCAAAGACACAAATAGATTGAAAGTAAAAGGATGGAAAAAGATAATCCATGTAAATAGTAACCAAAAGAGAGGTGGGTAGTTATACTAATGTTGGGCAAAATAGACTTTAAGTCAAAAACTGTTATAAAAGACAAAGAAGGACATTAAATATTAATAAAAGGGGCACTCCCCCAAGAAAAAATTACACTCATAAATATTTATGCACCTAACAATGGTGCTCCAAAATACATGAGAAAAACACTGGCAAAACTGGAGGGAGAAATAGATGTCTCTACAATGATAGTTGGAGATTTCAATACACCACTCTCACCAATATAGAACATCTAGACAGAAGATTAATAAGGAAACAAACTTGAATACTATGATAAATGAACTAGACCTAACAGACATATACAGAACATTGTACCCCAAAAGAGCAGGATACACATTCTTCTCAAGTGCACATGAATCATTCTCCTGGATAGAACACATGTAGGGTCACAAAAAAGTCTCAATAAATTTAAAAACATTGAAATTATACAAAGCATCTTCTTTAACCACAATGGAATGAATCTGTAAATCAAATACAGGCAGAGAATTGGAAAACCATAATTATGTGGAAAACAACACTCTCTTAAACAATGAATGGGTCAAAGAAGATATCACAAAGGAAATCAGTAAATATCTTGAGACAAATAGGATGCAGCAAAGGCAGTGCTTAGAGGGAAATTTATAGACCTAAATTTTTACATAAAAAGAAGAGAGAGTTAAAATCAAAGACCTAACTACCCACCTTGAGAAACTAGAAAAAAGAACAGCAAACTAAACCTAAAGCAATCAGAAAGAAGGAAATAACAAACAATAGAGCAGAAATAAATGAAATAGAGAATAAAAAACAGACCAAAAGTTGGTTCTTTGAAAAGAGCAATAAAATTGACAAACCCTTAGCTAATCTGACAAAAAAAGAGAGACAATGCAAATAAATAAAACCAGAAATGAAAGGGGAACATTACTACTGACCCCACAGAAGTAAGAAGGCTCATAAGCTGATACTATGAACAACTGTATGTCAACAAATTAGATAACCTTGATGAAATGGAAAAATTCCTAGAAACACATGAACAACCTACACTGATTTTAGAAGAAATAGAAGATCTCAACAGCCCAATTACAAGTGAAGAGATTGAATCAGTCATCAAAAACTTCCCAACAAAGAAAAGCCCAGGACTAGATAGCTTCATGGGTGATTTCTACCAGTCATTCCAAAAAGAATTACTACCAATCCTGCTCAAGCTCTTCCAAAAAATTGAAGGGGAGGAAACACTACCTAATTCATTCTATGAGGCCAACATCACCCTAATACCAAAGCAAGGAAAAGATACTATAAGAAAAGAAAATTATAGACCAATTTCTCTAATGAAATAGGTGCAGAGATCCTCCCCCAAATTCCTGGAAGTCGAATTCAACAGCACATTAAAAGAATTATGCACCATGATCAAGTGGGATTTACCCCCAGTATACAAGGCTGGTTCAACATAGAAAATCAATTAATGCAATACACCACGCTAACAAAACGAAGGGAGGAAACCGCGTGATCATCTCAACTGACGCAGAAAAGGCATCTCATAGAATCCAATGTCTTTCCTTGATAAAAATACTTCAACAAATAGGAATAGAAGGAAACTTCCTCCACATGGCAAAGAACATATATGAAAACCTCACTGGTAACATCATGCTCTGTGGTGGGAGACTGGACGCTTTCCCTCTAGGATCTGGAACAAGGCAAGGATGACAATTGTCACACCGTTACTCAGCATTGTGCTGGAAACTCTAGCTAGAACAACTAGGCAAGAAAAAGAAATGAAAGGCATACAAATTGGAAAGGAAGAAGTAAGACATTTACTATTTGCAGATGACCTAATCCTATATATAGAAAGTCCTGAAAAATCTACAACAAAGTGACTAGTGCTAATAAATTAATTCAGTAAAGCAAAGGGGGACAAGGTCAATATGCAAAAATCAGTATTTTCATACACTAGTAATGAGCAATCTGAGGAGGAAATCAAGAAAAAAAATTCAATTTACAATAACCACTAAAAGAATCAAATACCTAGGAATAAATTTAATGGAAAACTACAAAACTTTTCTAAATAAGTCAAAGAAGATCTGAATAAATGGAAGGACTTTCCATGCTCATGGATAAGAAGACTAAATATTGTTAAGATATCAATTCTACCCAAAGTGATTAACAGATTCAAGAGAATCCCAATCAAAATTCCAACAGCCTTCTTGGCAGAAATGAAAAGGCAATTATCAAATTTATTCAGAAGGGTTAGGGGCCCTGAACAGCCAAACCATCTTGAAAAAGGAAAATGCTGGTGTAGGGCTCGTAGTTTCTCACTTTAAAACGTATTACAAAATTACAGTGCTCAAAACAGCGTGATGCTGGCACAGAGAAAGACGTGCACCAGCTGGATTGAACTGAACTGAGAGCACAGAAATAGACCCTCACATCTACAGTCACTTGATTTTTGGCAAGGCTGCCGAGTCCACTCGATTGTGAAAGAGTGTTCTCTTCAACAAATGGGGTGAGAGAACTGGGCGTCCATCTGCAAAAGAATGAAGGGGGAGCCCTATCTCACACCATGTGAAAAAATTAACGCAAAATGGATTAAGTTCTAAACATGAGAACCAGTACTATAAAACTCCTAGAAGAAAATGTAGGGAAGCGTCTTCAGGATCTTGTGTTAGGTAATGGTTTCTTAGACTCTACACTCAAGCACAGGCAAAAGAAAAAAATAGATAAAACTTTTGTGCATCATGAAAGCAAAAAGACAACCAGATCTTTAAAAGCCAGACTAGTTCTGCGTTGTCTCCAGGGCCTGGTTGGGTTTCTAGAGCATTTGGAAACTAATAAAATCGAGAGGCTTCTCCTGTATTTCAGTGGAAAGCTACCTTCTCTGGTCTGCACCCTGCGCCTTTGTTTTACTTACTACTGGAGAGGAACAAAGGCAGATAATGAAAGCATCCCCGTACCTGTGTCTTCCTCCTCTAAACTTTAGTCCATGTACATTTACCTCGGGCCTGGGAAGGCCTGGCTCTGGCTGTTCCACGTTCAGAACCCAGCCGGGCCAAGTTCCCGGACGCTGGGTGGTGGAGCTTGAATGAAAGACATCACGGCAAATGCAGTCACCGTTTCATCTGCCTCAACTCTTATTCTAGTGACAACTGTGAACGCGTTCTGTCCCAGCCACAGCCACATCCCCAGTGTGTGCGTGTGGCCTGAATTAGACCACCCAGGTTGGTTGTGTGCAAACCCTAGAAATTACAAGTAACGGGAGGCAGCAGCTCGCTGAAGCTGGCGCACGGGCAAAGCAGAGCCCAGCACCCCGAGGGGCTTCCTGGAGGGAGAAACGGAGCACGGCACAGGAGTGAGACGTGCTCTGCTCACCTCTTCCCTTGGCCCCCGAGTCCACTTCCTCCCAGATCCTCTATAGGAGTGACCGCTCACGACCAAGCCCAGGTCTCATCAGGCGATGAGGCCACATTTTCTTTGAAAACATTACCTTCTTTATTAAAGTGTTGAAAAAAATTACATGAACATTTTACCCAATGAAACAATCCAAAAATATATAACGAAAGTTGATGATTTCTGTGCCCCCACCCCTTTCATTCACTACCTTTCAAGGTAGAATTTGTTCAGAATTTGGTCCATACCCTTTAATAAGATTTCATTGGTCTTTCCATTGCTGGCCCTGTATCTTGTTAAATTGATTTGTGGATGATTTATTTTTCATTGGTGGTGTGAACGGTAGGTTTGCCAAGTTGACTTCTAGTGTTCACATTATAATGGCTTGTCTCCTGCCCACGTGTCCCCAGGACTCCAGCCCTGCTCAGAGTGTCCCCAGTTCCTCACAGACGCCCCGTGGGAGATCACTGCCCGGCCTGTCCCTAAAGCTCCAGAAGGCGCCTGCCATCCCTCCCTCTCCAGCTCTGGTTCTCGCTGCTCATCCCTTCCAGCTGGGGAAGCCTGGCTGTTGCTAAGGCAGAGGTGGGGCTATGAGCAACCTTGCTGGGCCGGCGTCTCCAGGGGGCCCGAGTGGCCCAGGGTCCACGGGAAGCAGGGAGGCGGCCTCCTCTCCAGCTCTGCACCGTATGTTGTCACCTGGTCCCACTCGCTCCCACTTGTTCGATTTGCCCCAAGTCGCGCTCACACAGCTCTACCAGCCCTTGGCCCTCACCTCTCACCCACACGCCCTCCGAGTCTTCCCGGCTGGATGGGCACAGAAGCCAGAACATCTTCCTCTTCCCCTCTAGGTTCAAACCTGCTTCTTCCCCAATTAAAGCAACAGATTTCCTCCAAGTTGTCACTGTTCCAGTCTCACATCCCTGATTTTAGCTCTTTGGGTCTTTGGCATCTCTAAAGTGCATTATTTCAGCAGAGATTTGTTTTTGCTTTATTTTCCCAGGTCAGAGAAAGAACTGTCCCAGAGAGGTTTAATCTTCATGTATTAAAAAGAGAAAACAGCAGAATCTTTAAAAGCAGTTTTCCCCTCCTTCTATCATCCCCAACAAGGCTTCAAAATTCACAGACCAACTTTTCCTGCGCGTGCACATCCAGGTGCTTCCCTCCCCCAAGTCTCTGGTGAAGGAAGGTTTGGCCTAGCGCGTGCCGCAGGTGGGGTCTCCACCCTGACCTGGCGGCCAGGGGAGCACACTCACCTCCCACGCCTGCTCCAGCATCACTGAGCCTCTCCCAGTGACACGTAGTAATCAGATAGTCTGTTGACACCCAGTTCAGTCTTCATAACAACCCTATAAGACCGACTTTATTCTCCCCCAATATACTGATGGAGAAACTGAGGCTGAGAAAAGTCTGGAGCGTTGTTCAGGGAGCAGTGAGTGACAGAGATGGGATTCAAACCCAGGCCTCACTCCATGCTCCGAGCCCTTCACTGCCCTAATACGTCTTCTGGGGAATACAATAGCTGGAGAAAAACCCAGCTAACTGCTGAGTGCCTGTTCCACCCACTTCCCCATGGGGTCTTGACTCAGAGGTCTTGAACAATTCCTCGCCGTGCAGCGTGCTGGGCTGTTTCCCCTTTATTTTCAGATGACTCAACTGACTTTGGACTTTTTCTATTGTGGTATTCCTATCAAGCCCTCTATTATGTTGTGTAATTATCTCTACTGTACAGTTTAATACGTGAAAGCTCAGAGGGTTTACAAGAGAAAGGGGCAGGGTGCTGGGCAGGGGTGATAATATTTACTTTAAGAAGGAAGTTTAGACTTGGTAAATGACATTAACTATCACATTAGGTTATGGTTGATCATTTGGCTTTCCTTGGTTTTAGTTTGTCTTTTGACTTGTATTTAATTTGTAAATTTGTATTTAATTTCTTTGGTGTGTATTTAAGTTATAAATTTATTCTGATTTCTAGTTTTATAAGAGCAATAAACTCAAGAAATGTATACTCAGTGTTACTTTTGTTTGTATTTAAAAACACTACAATAAAGACAGCTTACATTAACCTTGGAAGCGCCATGAAAAGATTTCCCTTTGAAAGAACATTTAAAGACAAAGAGATTCCCATTTGCTCCTCCCCAAAGTCCTATGGAGCATATATTTTTGTCCCAATTTATAGACTAGGAAACACAGGCTCGAGCAGATACCTGGGCAGACCGTGAGAGCAGAACAAGGAAGTGGCAAGGGCAGATGTGAACCAGGGTCTGAGTCAAAGTCTGGGGCTCTTTCCTGGAAACCTCTTCTCAGCAATGAGATTTTACTTCACTCTTTCAGTGGATTGTTGTTTACGATATGTGGTATGTCTCACCTTAGGACCGTGATATTCAGACATAAGGCTTTTAAAAATAATCCCTCTGAAAAACCTGTTTCAGCAAAAGCCTGACAAGGAGTGAGCAGCTGAATTTTATTTAGTACGAAGGTTTACAGAGACGTGCAAGTCATGTGCTTTGCAGAAGAGACTCAAGAGCTCTCAGGGTGGGGAAGCAGAGAAGGGGTAGCGGGCAGGGGTGGGAGGGGGGCACTTAGGGTTGGAAC